>OV651816.1:18630326-18722826 GCA_927349885.1 Psylliodes chrysocephalus
AAGTGATGCGTTAGTTATTGGATTTTTAAAATTCGTAATTTATAAAATGCTATTAATAATAAAATCAGTTGGTAAAATTTTTGACTTAACTTACTGTTTATTAAAAAAAAAACAAACATGTTTACCAAAAATTATTTAATTGTATTCGGAAATTTGGAAATCAAGACCCTAATTCCCCTATGGAAATATGGAATTCATCGCCACGACTTCAAGGCGCAAACAAACCAAAAAAAATAATTGAAAAAGCTGTAAAGAGAAAATGTGCCCAAACCAGGGATCGATGGCACTTTTTCAAGCTATTTTAATTTTTTTTGTTTGCTTTTAGCTTAGGGTTGTGGATTGAATTCCTTAATTTTGCAGGAGAAATTTAATTTAATTTTTTACATTTTCAAATGCGTTCTTTAGTTTTTAACCGATATTCTCTCACCCTTCGTAAATTATTTAATTTATTTTTTATAAAAACGTTATTTAATGAGTTAATTAACACTATTAATAGCGACATTCTTTGTTTGATTTCAATGGAGATAAAATAATAATAATAAGTGGGACAGTCTCCAAAAAATTACTATAATTAGGAAGAAGAGCCTCCGGGAGGATATTCCTTAACTTAAAACCAAACATAAAGCGGTCCAGTCAAATTTTTGGGCAGTGATGATAGTACTATCTTCTCAAGAAGCCAGGAAAATTACGCAACCAGGAATAATAAAAGGCCGCAATCCGGTACATCTCTTAAAGCGCAAAAAGACTAGGGCCATCTCTTCCTCTTGGACATTGTAGACGAAGACATGGGAACTCCAAAAGTCAAATCGATGAGTGTGAGCAATGCGTTCACGTTATTGACTAATAACGGAGGTCTCTCTTTCTCCCAAGCAGGGCTAATAATGGAGACGGTCGTACTAGAAAAAAATGGCACTGGATAACCTTTAGCAAGACAATTCCGTGGAACCACACAAAGAAAGGGATGGTCGAATAAACGCTGCCCAAACTGCAATAGGTAATCGGGAAGCAATTAAAGAAGTAACAAATATTCAATGTATCTTGCAGCACAAAACTACGGCTACGGCAACATTATGCCGCGGCCTTGATTAAATTTAAGGTACAATAGTGCTTATTCACGAATCCTGGATAACAAAAACCAAATTTTAGGGCTAAAATATAAAAAAAAATTATTTTTTAGCTTTCTCAGTCACAATCAATCGGAAACAGCCACTTAGATTCCTAGAAAATACAAAGCCAACTCAATGGCGAATCTTTCAGCCTCCGTTGGGATGTAATAAGCCATCAAGAAAAAAGAGAAGAAAACGTTAATACTGGAATCAGAATAACTCTCCTTCGACTCAAACATGCCACTTCCTACCAAAGGGATAGAGAATCTGATTAAATATTGCCTAAATCACTTTAGTTGGGACAGTTAGATGTAAATAACTTTACGAATAAATAAATTATTGAAAAGCTTTTTATTTTAAATAAACATACTACACCACTGAGGTAGTGTACTACACCTACATTTTTAAGTCTAGCAGTCGGACACTAATAGATCGCCTGTCCAGAATAATATTATCCTAACTCCATTGTGTACATTTTTACAAGTAACATTGTCAGAAACTTAGTAATAAAATACTAAGGTAACAAAACTATATACTTTAAGTATTCTCGCTAATACAAGTATATGTATTACATAATTTCCCCTTTTTTTAAAATGTACATAATAGAGTTAGGATAATATTATTTTGGACATGCTAGATCTCATTTTATCTACTGGTAAACTGACAAGTATGTGTTGCTATTTCAATCTCAGACCACCTCTAGTAAACATACAAAATATACTTGATGTTTCTGAACTCAACTTTATTTCAAAACCCGATAAGTACGGGCAGGGAAATCTGTGCTTAACTTCTCCAAAAAGTTCTGCGAGAGGTAGAGGTTGAAATGCCAAGCAATAGCAATGCTTTAGAAAAGAACTAAAACACTATCTAAAGTCAAAAACACATCGTCTCTAAGAAACCTTGCCTCCAAAAACTGGTTCAGCACAATAAGACGTCTACCGCATGGTAGAGTCACCAGCTCTTAGGAAGATGACTAGGAAATTCTTTAATTAATTAAGAATCACAAAACTTAAAGGAGACTAAAACCATTATAAATCTCAGCTCAGAGAATAAAAAAACTCGCTACAAAAAACAGAGTTGCATGCAGAGCCTCCTGCGAAGAAATCTAAGACTTTTCGCATACATCAAGGCTTCGAAAAGCTCTCTCAAGAGATCTACACAAAAGTATTTGTTCGCTAATCAAAGACGACACAACAAAAACTGCCAACCTCGAAGATAGCGTCAAACTTCTGCTGTTAACACACTTCCCTAACACGGTCATTAGACATGGTTGACTAGCAAAGGAAAAATATAACCCATCCGTCTACGTCGTATGGTTCGTTATAAGATTTGATGTGTGCCGTATGAACAGAAATTCAATTTCTGTTGATTTAACATCCAGATTATAAACCGCCAAGCGTTACCGTCTCGATGATGGTGGGTGAGTTTTCCGGGTTTTACTCACTTGTAAGTCAAACGGCGCCATCAATCGTCTTTTAGTCGCCCCGAAATGCCTAGGAAAATTATATTAATAGCATTTTCTTCCCCTACACAAGTCGCTCATTGGCCTTCAGGGTTTGAAAGTCACTCATAAGAGGGTGAATTAGGAAGAGTAAAAATGGACCTCTTTCCACACTGATGCTTTTCCCGAGGTTGTCGCGTATTAAACGGTTTCTTCGCATTTTATTCTCTGTTCTTCTCAACGGTCCACTGCCTGAATAATGAGGAGGGCCCACTGACTGCATGAGAGCCCACTAATTTATTGAATTATTGAGTTATTTATTTTTGCTGATTTATTTTATTTGATTTATTTACACCGTTTGATTGAGTTCTTTATTTTGTCCGATTTATTTGAATTGATTTACCAATACCGTGGTATTTTCCCCCACTTTTGCCAAGCGAATCTTTTTGTTTATTTACTGTAATCAGGGTTGCAAAGGGGTGGGCTTTGAGGTAAAGAAAAAACTGTATATAGTATTTGTAAGTAATATACAGGGTGTTTACGAACTTGGCGTCCAAATTTGTAGGAGTGGTAGTTCCCATAATTTGAGACCGATTCGCAGATTTCATTTTTCCAAAATATTTAAAATAAAAATAATTAATAATTAATTAAAAATTATAAACAGGTACGGCCCTGCACAGCGATAGCAGCGCCTCGACTCGCGCGCGCTACGCTTAGAATCGACAAAATTGCAAATAGCATCTGTTTTTGAGGACTATTACGCTACGCGCTCAGGGTAGGACCTGCTCTTTGATTTTTTTTATAATGGCTCTATTTTGTTTATAATTTTTTTAGAAAAATGAAATTTGCCAATCGCTCTCAAATTATGCGAACTACCACCCCTACAAATTTTGACGCCAAGTTCGGAAACACCCTGTATGTATAAATTTTACCTGATTGGCTTATAATGCGGTTCTTGAACCGTAAACACCCGAATTTACGCCATTTCAGCTTACGGAAATTCTACACCATATCATTCTGGTTTAGAGCCCGGTATTGATATTTAAAAATAGTCTTCACTGAGGCTGCCTGAGCCCCTTCGTAAGCTACATCGAAGGGTTGTGGAGCAAACCATCAAAATTAAAACTGGCACCCGAGCATTCTCCGGTAGTAGGGCGTTAAAAGTAAGTATTACTTTCTTTGAGGTATGAACGCATTTTACAACAGTCATACACAAAACAAATTCGATTTATATTTTGTGCATCATGATCTTACTTTTGTTCAAGGTATGTATGTTTGGTATAATAAATGTTCGTGGGGTTTGATTCCGATCGGGGACGCATTCCTTAATTCCTTATTATTTTTTTCACCCTTTGGTAATATGCTTAATTTAAATGTATTATAATTATTTTTTAACACAAATTTTTCATTTCAATTACAAACCTAACAACACATTAATTTTAAAAAGTGCACATTATTCACTAGCTATAATTTATTTTTTATACCATAAAGAGCCCGAGCCATACGCGAAAAAGACCAATTAATGTCGCAATTATTGGCAAACATATCGCTATCTCGACTTCTTCACATTCGAATCGGGCTATATAGCGGCGATATCATAGTAGGCATACACATAATATTTT
Source organism: Psylliodes chrysocephalus (assembly GCA_927349885.1). NCBI lineage: Eukaryota > Metazoa > Arthropoda > Insecta > Coleoptera > Chrysomelidae > Psylliodes > Psylliodes chrysocephalus. The sequence goes on from OV651816.1 coordinate 18,634,496, forward strand.
ATGGCAAGAACCAAATGATCCGATATGCCGATAAAATTGGACTCTGCTGTAATAATTTTTATGTGTGTGCGCGCAAGAAAATAACTATCATGAAGTTGCCTAAGCGAATTTATCGAAAGATGAAAAGGAGATAATAAGGAAAAAGATGTAGACCGCCGGGACGACGGGGAAATAAAACATGTGCCTGATGATACGGAAAGTAATATGGGCGCAATGTTAGGATTCGACAGGGAGGAACTTGCCCGGAATAATTTTAGGACTTCGATAATAAATAAAAACATTAGATACATCTTGCTCCTTTTTTTGTTTGTCACATAAAACTGGATTAGACTTTAGACAGAGGTAGCATCCCAACTTTGATTGGAATAAAATATTTGATATTGGGAATATTTTTATTAGTTGCGTTATTAAAAAGTACGATTCAAAAATGTAATTTTATTTTTAGAAATTTATACACTTTTCATAGACCCATTTAACTGTAGAAAAATGAAAAATAGAAAAATATGCTTTCTAATATTTATTAAATTATGTAGGTAATTTCCTTAATACAAGTATCTATGTAGAATATTCTATAAATGGAGACTTTTATTTTGAACTAAACTAAATATTGTCCATAACTTCACACAATCCTTCATAGCGTGTAGCCTTAAAGTAGCTATAACCGAGGATAGATCCACTCCCGAAATACTAGTACGTTTTCGCTAGTAATTACCGAAATCACCTAGAAATTTTCTCGAAATCACCGCAATTACTTTGGAAATCACCACCGAAATCCCGAAATCGTCACCAAAATCCCGAAATCACTTCGAAATCAATTCTTTTCACGCCGAAATCAACATGATGCGAAAAATCGTGAATGTTCGTACCTCTTCGTACCGGCTTCGTTGTTTGCCTTTTGCCGACGACATTATATTTTCTCACATGGTGCGTGTAAGTTGTGTGCAGTGAAATGTGAATTATCTTTGAATTAAATTTGCCCTCAATTTTGTCCAACTTAGATTTAGATACCAGTATATTTCTATAAAAAATTTAGTAGGTAAGTACACTGTGCATTATTTATTCTTACTATTCTATAGTTATATCTATATATGGTAAAATCGGAGAAAAGTAATTGATTGTGCAATTTACAAAATTAAAATTTTACATACTTTTCTGCGTTTTATTTGATTTTAGGTGGTCCACAAGGCAAATCATTGTCAATATTGCTGCTAGACATTTTCTGTTAGTAATTTATCTTGGGATTAATTAATTATTAATAGACGAGTTTCTATACGAGTAATTATAGGTATATTTTTTAAAAACAGGACAACCTGGAATGGAACTAGCGAGATAACTTTCTTTTTTTATCTGTCTTAAAAAAAAAACGAAAATAAATTAAAATACTATACAGGCTGGATAGAGAGGTCCCTGCACAATAAGGAGTTCGCCTTGGGTGTTTTCATAGACATAGAAGGTACTTTTGATAAACCACCTTCCCAAAGATAATACACTCACTAAACAACAGGAATGTAGTGAATAAAAGAGGCTTGGTTGCAAGAGGATGTCCACAAGAAGGGGTGCTATCACCTCTACTGTAAGATCCTTGACATTCTCATCAGCCGCCTCAATAATGACAGTACACAATAGGATATGCAGATGACCTGGTCATTCTGCAAACAGATAATTTTAAGAACATACTCTGCGAAAGAATGCAAGTAGCTCTAAAAATTATACAACAGTGGTGAAGGACCCATTTACTGTCTATCAATTCTAAGAAGACAGAAATGGTCCTTTTCACAAGTAAAAAGATGAAAATGGAATTAGAACCTCCAGAACTCCTAAACACAAATCTAAACTTTGCAACAGAGGTGAAGTACCTAGGTCTCACCTTTGAGAGCAAGTTAACATGAAACTCGCATTTAGAAAACAGACTCAGAAGAGCAAACGTTGCTTATGAACAATGCCGCCGAACCGTGGAGCGCACCTAAGGTTTCTCCCTCAGAGTCGTCGCATGGCCTTACACGGCTATAATAAGATATATGCTAGCATATAGTGCAGAAACCCAAAAATTAACAGCTATCCGTAAACTAGAACAACTTTAAAGAACTCCATGTCTCAACATAACAGGAGCCATGAAAACAACACCAAGCAGAACCATGGAAGTCATTCTTAGTCTCACTCTCCTTGATATTTACATCAAGGAGGTTGCTCTGTCGACAGTGATATGCCTTCGCACCCTCCACACGTTATAGATACAGATACTATACTAGTTGTCCAAAAACCGTGCGACAGCGTAATGACATTTTTTGTTTTTATATCGAAATCTGTATATTTTTTAAATTCTCCCTCAAAGGCTGCTTTCGAGACTACTTTCAACAGCCTAGATAAGTATGTGACTTGGATCTGGAGTAAAATTGTCTCAAAAATTATTCATAAGCTACACGCTATTAGAAAACGCCAATTGTGTCAATGTAAGTAGGTAATTTTTAAGCTTGCTTTTAGTCAAGACTGAATATTGACAATAATTATTGTATTGTTAAAAAGACAGATATATAGGGTGTTTATTAAGTACTTGTACAAATTTTAAATGGTGAATCTTTGACTTATTTTAAGGCAAATCATTTATATGAACACATGTCCTAAACCTCTTAACTTTTGAGCTACAGAAAAAAAAAATTTTTCTAATAACTGTAAGAATATTGCAGATATTTTTACGAAATTTGGTACAGGTCTCCTACGCATTATGATGCATTTTTTAATGTACAAATAATTTTATTATTTCTACCAGTGGCGCCCGTACGGGTTTCGTATTAAATATTTTTGCCGAAAAAAATAGTACGCCACTGCTTCATCTTAAAATAACAAATATTTTTGCAATCCTGATTTAGTTTTGAGCAAATTTGGTCTAATGAGTTTTTTTCTCCGTCGCATAGTTTTCGTCTGACGCATAGTATTCTACATGGAACAAGTGAAAAATGTGTCTTTTATTGATCAATATTGTTATGTGATAAACTCAGATTATTTACAGACTAAGACGAAACTACTTTTACAAATAAGTTAATAACATTTACAACAATTGCTGAAAATTCCCGCCGCCTACTGCAACGCATGCGTCAATTCGCCTTAACATTGATTGACGTACTCTTTCGAATATAACTGGTGTCTGATTAATAATGGCACACGATTCAAATATCCTGTTTCTTAGATCTTGCTCATGTTGAACGGATGTTTTGTAAACTAGTGTCTTTAAGTGACCCCACAGAAAAAATCCAGAGAATTTAAATCTGGTGATCTGGGAGGCCAGGCTGGCGGTCCCGCTCTTCCTATTCAACGATTAGGATAATTCTCGTTCAGAAATTGACGTGCAGCCAAACAAAAGTGTGCCGGTGCGCCATCGTGCATGAACCACATCCTGTTTCTGGTAGCCAAATCAATTTCTTCTAAATGTTCAGGAAGCTCGTACTCCAAAAATCTTCTGTACTCTTCGCCATTTAGCCTTTGTGGAAGAATGGAAGGTCCAATAAGGTGATCCCTGATAATTCCGACCCAAATATTTAGAGAAAAACGATCTTGGAAATTATTTTCTATGATAGCATTGGGATTATCCTCAGACCAGATATGGTTGTTGTGGAAGTTCATGATGGCGTTTCGAGAAATAGAAGCTTCGTCTGTAACAAGTACATGGCCTAAGAAATCCGGGGTTGTTATTAATTTATTTCGCAGCCAAACGCAGCCAACATCTCTAGGTAGTAATGCCTGTACACGTTGAATATGATAAGAATAAAGTTGTTGAGATTTAAAAATTTGCCACACAATTGTATGCGTAATATTCAATTTATGAGCAATTTTCCTTGTACTAGTTTGCGGGTCTTCTTCAATTCTATTTAACAGCTTCTTCAATTTCAACTGTTTAAACTGTTGAAGGCCTTCCTGGGATATCAATTGTTCTTTTAAAGCTGCCAGTTTCACAAAGTCTTGCGTGAATATTAATGAAAGTTTGGACATGTGGAACCACCCGTTGAGGAAATCGGGCTTGATACATTCTTTTTGCAGCTTGTGCATTACCGTGAGCCATTCCGTAGACGAAATGAATGTCTGCCAGTTCTGCATTGATATATTTGTACGTTTTGAACACAATAATAGACAATACATTATTACATACATACATACATACATACATACATACATACATACATACATACATACATACATACATACATACATACATACATACATACATACATACATACATACATACATACATACATACATACATACATACATACATACATACATACATACATACATACATACATACATACATACATACATACATACATACATACATACATACATACATACATACATACATACATACATACATACATACATACATACATACATACATACATACATACATACATACATACATACATACATACATACATACATACATACATACATACATACATACATACATACATACATACATACATACATACATACATACATACATACATACATACATACATACATACATACATACATACATACATACATACATACATACATACATACATACATACATACATACATACATACATACATACATACATACATACATACATACATACATACATACATACATACATACATACATACATACATACATACATACATACATACATACATACATACATACATACATACATACATACATACATACATACATACATACATACATACATACATACATACATACATACATACATACATACATACATACATACATACATACATACATACATACATACATACATACATACATACATACATACATACATACATACATACATACATACATACATACATACATACATACATACATACATACATACATACATACATACATACATACATACATACATACATACATACATACATACATACATACATACATACATACATACATACATACATACATACATACATACATACATACATACATACATACATACATACATACATACTGTGATGTTTGTTTATTTTAAACAACAGTTTATTTATTAATAATTTATTTAAACACTTATTTATTTTATAACACACCTATTCTAATTTATATATATATATACTTCTAATGTCTTTAAACTGATCACTATTTATATTAACCACTGTCTATCTACTAATTACTATATATCTTCACTGTCCATATAATAACTGATTGCACTGTGTTCTTCCACCAATATTTATATACAAATTTCTAAAGTTTGGTGGAGTCTAGAAGCTCCTCCACCAAACTAGAAATATTTGGAACAGACCAGAAATATCTCGTCCTTTCTCGAATAGTCATTAAAATCACCTCCGCCATAGTCATCCCATAGGTTTGGTCTTAAGGGGTTTTAATATGTATAATAATCGGACAAGTTAAGCCTCAAAGGCCAAATAAGACAGAGAGGGACTTGTAGGGTTAGAGCATGACTGAATAATGATATGGCTCACATAACAATACATTTTTAAATGACGAAAACCATGATCTTTTTTTTTTAAATAAACTGTCATGACTGATTCCGCTACCATGGAAACCTCTTGGTTGTTTGCAAGGCTTGCTATGCATGTATGTACAATTGTACATTTTAGCAATTTGACTCTGAAATAAAACGGATTTTATTTTTTAAAGCGTAAACTATGCATCGGACGAAAAAATTCAAGAAATTAAATTTGTTTATAAATAAATGGGGATTTCAAAAATAATTTTTGTTTTAAGATGAAGCAGTGGCATACTATTATTTTCTGCCAAAATATTCAATACAAACCCCGTAGGTATGGACGCCACTAGTAGAAAACATAAATTTGTACATCAAAAAATGCACCTTAATTCATTGTATACGTGTACCAAATTTCGTAAAGATATCTACAATAGTCTCACAGTTATTGGAAAAAATAGATTTTTTTCTGTAAACTTTACCACCCTGTAGCACAAAAGTTAAGAGGTTTAGGACACGTGTTGATATGAACTTTTTGCCTTAAAATTAGTAATAGATTTACTATTTAAAGTTTGTACAAGTACTTAATATACACCCTGTATACAGGGTGTCCCTGTAGTGCGTAATTGCTATATATTTCAATTTATGTTATAGACACGCAAATAAGTTTCAAATAAAAGTTATATAGATTTGAAAAAAAATTTTTTTGGTATACAAGGTGTTAAGTTTCTCGCTGGCAAATAAAATATAATGAAACACTGTTATTATACCACATTATATTTAATTTTTATCATGGTCTGATAATACTGTATGCAGTAAAATATTATTAAAAAAAATAGATTTATGCAAACCACAAATAAAATTGTCATAATTTACAAGAACAGAAATATTATATACTTACAAACAATAACACCATTGTTTGTAAAAGTATGCAACCGGGTTTGCAATATTATTGATTTCTTCCTTTCCTACATTGGCAATGAAGATGGCCTAATAAAGCCGAAACTAGTCGCTTAATAATCATAAAATAAATTGTGTGGTATTAATTTTGAGATTTATTATTTATTTTTACGTAAATGTGATTAACTTGCGTTTTGGTTAGGAACAGTAGTACTATTTACCTAGAAAATTATTGTTTTCATGTTCAAATCATGTTGCTTTGCTCCTTTGGGGTCTATTAGAATATTTTAATACTTTATTTTTCTAGTTTTGTTTTATGGCATAGTTCTCGGTATATCTTAGCCTATTATCATTACTTCCTACTTATCTAAGTTTATTTCCATGCCTAAAATCTCATTTTAAAGTTATCTTCCCTTCGAAGGTTAAAAAGTAATTATTTATAGTAGCCAAGTGCATTTGGTTAGGAAGTTTACTCAATCTTTGGAAGTCATCTTCCCTGAAGTGTATTTTGCTTATTGCACAAAATGGTCTACTGATTTTCCTTTAGCAAGCCGAAGGTTAATTCTACCTGTATCCATTCCTCCGTATTCTAAAGCTCAGTTTTTAAATTAAACGGTACATAGTCTTATATAATATATTGACAGTTAGGCTACCACTGCATAAATCTATACAATGTTGAGTCACGAAATAACTAACATTCCGTGGTTGAGTCGCTCTAATACAATCATTGTTTCTTTTTATAATGTAGGCTTTCTCGCTCATATTAGAATCTTCAGCAGTAGCGTACGTAAATGGATTGCGTTTGGTTATTTTAAATATGAAAATACCTAGTTACTGCCAATAGATGAAAAAATGCAAAATAATATTTAAAAGATAAGTATGTTTTTAATGAACTGAAAACAAAATATGATATTATTGTAATGTCAGAAAATATATTAATAATGCAAAAAATATTTTATTGCTTCTAAAATATTTAGGTTCACAGCAAGGATTTGGAATTCTATAAAATATCTATACCTATTGAAAACATAAAATAGTTAGAACTGAAGAAATACATAAAGCATTTAAACATGAAAAAATATATCTAATATCCAAAACAAACTAATATATATTTACTTATGTAGCATAAGTAGAAGTATTTCAGGATATTAAAAAAATATTTAGTATGTCCTCCTATGTTGGAATCATATGGAAAACTTTTTTATTATTCATTTTAGGAAAAAAAGTTATTCTTCATAAAAAGTTCTGCATTATTTAAAACCTAGAATACAGTCAACAAATATCATATTTTTCAAGCTGTATACGAGGTTTGTCAAAAAATATGAATTTTGCTCATGAGTAAAGTACGTTAATTTTTGACAAAATCGAAAATTTTCATTAGGACAATTTCTAAATTCTTCACAAACATCAAGAAAAGGAAAGCCAATCATGTTTATAGTAGAGAAGAGAGAGAAAAAATTATGTATTACCGTAATTAGGTGGATCAATGCAAAATCTAGAAAAAATCTGATTTTTTATATAGATTGGTGTAATTGCAAAGTTAAATGTAATTTTCAATTATTCTAATCAACTTTTCTTAATGAAAATTTTCAATTTCGTCAAAAATAAACGTACTTTACTCTTGAGCAAAATTCATATTTTTTGACAATCCTCGTATACGGCTTGAAAAATTTGATATCTGATGACTATATTTTAAGTTTATGGTCATTAAGGACTTTTTATCATAAATACCTGTTTTTCCTAAATTAATAATAAAAAAACTTTATGATTCCAACCTAGGGGGATATACTGTATAAGAATTTTATTTACTTTTCTAATGACCTTGTTTAAAATATAAAAAATCTAGTTTCCTTATTTAAATTATATTATTGATGATAGTTTATATTTTAGACCATGTACAAATATACAGTATGCGTCCAAAAACTAATAACAGTTTTTTCTTTTCAAATCGGCAATCCTGCACAAATTTTTTGATATTGCATATACTTTTTCACTCATCCTAATTATTGTGTGTGATGTTGTATTTCTGTTTCGTAAGTTTGAAGCAGTACTGTTGGCAACAAAAAAGTATTCGTAATAACCGATTTTCTAGAGACTTCAATATAAAGTTATCAAAACATTTAGGTTTTCTGAAAAAAGTATTCAAATACACTTTAATGTATCAGCTTAGATCAAATCCAATGTTTGATTTACTTCTTAATTAACGGTGACTCAAATTTTGTTGATGAGAGTTTCATAGTCATACCTTGAACTTAATATTGAAGTGTATGAGGTACTTTTGTTCAAACCATAACTTCTTTTATTTGTTGGCGAGTTTAATACTCTTAAAGAAGTAGGTAGGTACTTGGCTCATAATCAAATGATTTAGTATCTAAGGAAATTACTATACTAAAACATATTATTGGTTCGCCAAATTTATTAAACACAATACCTTCTATTTTTTTAGGTGACATAGGTTCACCACTACTCTTTTTCCTGCTTTTTTTGTGTAATACAAAGTTCCTTAAAAGTAAAGATATAATTTTTAAAAGTGCTCGATATTATTTAGAAACGCACAAACATAAATATATTTGTTGCAGCAAAGCCATCCTCTAAAAAGAGCCTTGAACAAATGTAATATATTCGTTTAACTTCTAACATTTCAGTCCATTCAAGTGCCTCCTCTAACCATAAGTTTCTTCTAATTCGTTTTTTAGAATAATAAATATAATAACAATTTAATTTTTTTTAATATTCATATTTTATTTTCCTTTTTTCTCCTAAAACGACGCCCATGTTATTTGTTAAGAAATAATATTAACGAGTGAAACGTAACTTCACTTTCTCTTGAACTTGAACAAATTTAAGTAAAAACTTAAATAATTGTCTAAAAATAACTGGAAAAATAAATATAGAGATAGATATATTTCTCTCTAATTAGAATCTTTAATGCGATTCTCGACCATATTATCGTGACAAAAACATTGTTTACTGTCCTCTCTATACTACACTGAGTATATAGTACCTAAATTTAATATTTTTGTGGATGAGAAATGTGTTTCCCAGCATGAAAAACCTACGACAAAAAATATAATTTTTATCAGAAATACGTCTTTATTATACTGGTCGATCAGGTCCTGGCAAGGGCACAGGAACGTAAAGAGGAACCGAGGAACCCCCGAATTGACTGCGTCGGCTTTCTGAAAACTGTAGAATATCCGAGGAATGTTATTAGTTAAAGTGTTTATGGAGGTGAAATTGATGGGAGAAAAGGACAAAGATTTATTTCGATGCGAATTTTAATTTTCAAAATGGATGACCCATCTTAATACGTTTTCTACTATATCAATATTCAGCCTCAAGTTCCACGATTTTTACTTTCCTATCTGCATACAGATAAGAAAAGTATAGGAATTATGATTTTTTTTGGACCTCGAGTTTTTGACGGATTTTACGGTTTTGGGGTCCCCTAAATCCGTTTTGACTATTTTCGCGATATATATATATATGTGTGTGTGTGTGTGTGTGTGTGTGTGTGTGTGTGTGTGTGTGTGTGTGTGTGTGTGTGTGTGTGTGTGTGTGTGTGTGTGTGTGTGTGTGTGTGTGTGTGTGTGTGTGTGTGTGTGTGTGTGTGTGTGTGTGTGTGTGTGTGTGTGTGTGTGTGTGTGTGTGTGTGTGTGTGTGTGTGTGTGTGTGTGTGTGTGTGTGTGTGTGTGTGTGTGTGTGTGTGTGTGTGTGTGTGTGTGTGTGTGTGTGTGTGTGTGTGTGTGTGTGTGTGTGTGTGTGTGTGTGTGTGTGTGTGTGTGTGTGTGTGTGTGTGTGTGTGTGTGTGTGTGTGTGTGTGTGTGTGTGTGTGTGTGTGTGTGTGTGTGTGTGTGTGTGTGTGTGTGTGTGTGTGTGTGTGTGTGTGTGTGTGTGTGTGTGTGTGTGTGTGTGTGTGTGTGTGTGTGTGTGTGTGTGTGTGTGTGTGTGTGTGTGTGTGTGTGTGTGTGTGTGTGTGTGTGTGTGTGTGTGTGTGTGTGTGTGTGTGTGTGTGTGTGTGTGTGTGTGTGTGTGTGTGTGTGTGTGTGTGTGTGTGTGTGTGTGTGTGTGTGTGTGTGTGTGTGTGTGTGTGTGTGTGTGTGTGTGTGTGTGTGTGTGTGTGTGTGTGTGTGTGTGTGTGTGTGTGTGTGTGTGTGTGTGTGTGTGTGTGTGTGTGTGTGTGTGTGTGTGTGTGTGTGTGGGTGTGGGTGTGTGCGTGCGTGCGTGCGTGCGTGCGTGTGTGTGTGTGTGTGTGGGTGTGGGTGTGTGTGTGCGTGCGTGCGTGCGTGTGTGTGTGTGTGTGTGTGTGTGTGTGTGTGTTTTAAAACTTAAGCTTTATTCCGGTCTGCGGTGAACTGTTTAGATTTTGGTCAGTCATTTTTATATTTTATGAAAGACATATGTTATTTACGTTTGGAGAACAAAATTCTTTAAATAAAAGTTACTTCTTATATTATTCTCAATAATTTTTGTTTTTATACAAAATTTACCTAAAATGATCCATATTCGAGAAATTTTACAAAATGTAAAAAATTATGATTTTTAGGAAAAATTTTAAACTAGAAGATGTTTGCGATATCGATCTCTATAATTTTTGTTTTTACATGATTTCTCTAAAATGGACCGTAATGGAAAAATTGGAGGAAAAGTATAAAATTAAAATTTTTGAGTATTTTCGTTGGCAACAAATGTATATAGAAAAATGTTTCGAGTTAGAAGTATGTGGAAAATTTATATATTTAGTTTATCCTCCAAACATTTACAGAGGTACTACAATAGGTTGTACAAAATAACCGGAAAAAACCTGGAATAAATATATAGGAAAGTCATGTGTTGGACACATCAGATTTTTTTATTAGAAATTAGATTTTAAATTTTGTGACTGGCTTTAAGAAAAGGACTTTCTGTTCATCTGTTATTTCAAAATATATAATACCAAACTTTTATATATACCTAATGATCCGTTTGTCCTGATGAAATTTCTTAGGGTGTTTTTGATTTATTTGTAAATTTTTGAAGAGTGTAAAATATTTTTACCCGAAATAATTCCCCCATTTCCACATATTGTGCCACAATCTTCAATTTTAAACATTCATATTTATGTTTAGGCAATATTTATAAAAGGTAGTTAGTATGTTATATTTAAGTGTACGCTATTGTACGCCATTTGGTTAAATTATCGTTATCAGACCTAAAAACAAGATGGTTGCCAATACTGGCGTTGCTCTTATTTCCTCTGATATTCGTAATGGTTGCTATTAATTATAGATATACGATTCTGTTATGGCACAAGTAGTAATAATATTTAATTTAATGCAACTAGTTAAGATAGATGATGTGCGGTTTCTGTGTAAATGTGTATAATAGAATCATGGCAAACAACTATCGCAGGAATCAGAGGACACGATAATTTATTTTTATTGTTCAGGGGTGGATTAAACGGACAGAATACTTGTATACACCAAATTTCTAAATGATTTCTCATATGAGTAATATCTGAGCTATACTTACAAATATTACAAAACAAATTAAAAAAGTAATTTTAAAAAACTGACTTCAAAATCGTGCAGATGTCATCACCACATTTTGAACAAATATATAGGAGTCCACCACTGAGGTACCCCGTTGTATCGTTCATTTTTGGCCCCACGAATTAATAAAATTGTTTTGGCTTACCTGGTTAATCATACGAAAAAAAAGGGTAAAATCGTATTGATGATATCACTATTATTTTTGTCATTAACTAATTTCACCTGTATTCTAACTTTCGGACATCATTATTATAATTTATTTCATCTCACCACTAAGTAAAAGGATGGTAGTCTCACCTTTGGGTAATTAATTATTTACGATACCATTCTTTAAGATTTTCGTTGTTTATTTTTGTTTATAGCTGTCAGAATTGGATTAATGTTTTTTAATTATGACAGTGAATGACATAAACGTCATTTGACGACAGAACACCGACAAGTGTCATGTTGGTGGGACGTTCCAATATCGGGCTCAGAACCCGAGGTAAGGTAGTTTCACAATGAGCGATTTTAAGTCGTGAGGGATTTTTTTGCGATCGCTGTTGTATTAATTTTTGTCGGGAACAGTTTCCCAAATGTCGTTATACTGTATATAAATATAGTTTTTAGGGTACCTTTCGTAAATGGCCTCTTAAGTTATATAGTGGGGAATTCTTGAGGATGAATTTCTGAACCCACTTGACATTTATCGGAAAGGGATTTCGGCCATTTTGGACGGCTGACGTATTGTTTCTGTCAGTGGGTGTTGAGTCACGAGAAAAACGATTTTTGTGTCGAAGTAGAATTTTGTTAATATTTAGCCCCATCGGCTTACCCTAATTAAAGGGGATTTTAGATTCTACTTCATGGTTAATTTTGGGTAAATGGACATTTCGTATTTTGATAGGAATTTTAGTGTATTGGTAAATTCCTATGGTCATTGGTCCAGCCCATATCTATTATAGGATTTTAACGCAATAATTGGAAGTTCACAGCATTTGGAGTGTGAAATATTGTTGTGCTGTGGATCATCTCACGTGTTTCTCATACTTGGAAGGCTACCAAGTTAACCCTTTACGAAAAAGGTATGTTTTGTATATATTTGGTTATGTTACGCACCATGTGGCTGTCAATTTCTTTTGTGTTATGGCATGGTGTAACAGAATATTAATTATTTGAGCTCATAATACTGTTTATGACTCACTGTTGAGCCAATGTAATTTTTCTTCATCCTAGATGCTGAATAGTTTCTAGTTTATGTACATTTTTGGGTAATCCTATAGTTCGGGATACTTGAGTCAATGTGTATTGACATTTTTCTTTGTAATATTTTAAGGGTTTCACCCAGGGGTTGTTAACCCAGGATTCGACGACAGTTTCACCCAGGGGGTTGTTAACCCAGGATACGACAACAATTTTCACCCAGGGGGTAGCGACTCAGGATTTCAACAGTTGTACACAGAGGGTTATATCGTCCGGAGTTCAACGGTTTCATCGAGGGAACACAGAACATTGGTATACTAGCCGCCTAGCTTACTTGCAGCTAGATTTACAATGATGATTCTCGTTCTGGATAGAAAGATGGGAATTCTGTGAAAGAAGACACCCTACTATCAGGTTTTTCTTATACGTTATATTGAAGGTTTCATGCGTGCATTGTTAAACTATACATTCACTTTCAACCGAATGTTGTCAAGGTATTCTCAACATTATTTATACTTTTGAGCACAGAATGTTCTAGGTTTCTTTCACTCATAACTTAAGTATTATCAAATGTTACATCGTTTAATTGATTAATATTTTAAATGTTTACTTAATTTAAGCACTTAATGCTGATGTAGTAATCCTTCGGGTCGCAGAACACTTGGACTGCTTCCACGTTTAAGTTGTAATTCTTCAGTTATTAAGGGCTACTGCCATAATTTTACTTTATTCAATTTATTCATTATTAAATGGACAAGACTTAACGTATATGTTAAGCATTCTCAGAAGACCCGTGTGGGGGCAGAGATTAAGTAACCTCTTCCAACCTGGGAGTTTAAGTAAATAACCTCTGTGTCTGAAGTCCTTTGTGTATCTTTGTATTTTTATTTTTTTTTTGATATTTTTATTTAGTTTTATGAATTATACTTAATTATAAAATTTCATGGTTTAATAATTTTCTTTTGGGTAGTTTGGTGTTAACTAAAAGTTAAGCAGATATCGCCTTCCAATTTGGAGAGGGTTATAAGCTTATAAGGATTTCAAGTTTACTGTTTAGTTTATAATATACGATGTAGTATAGGTGCGGTTATGCACAATATTTAAGTTAACTATTATTTTATATTTTATTTTTTTATCTAAGGTGGAAATTAATATTTTGCGCATGCGTCATGCCTGGTACCAAGCTAACGACGAACCGTGCCATATTTTGATTTAATAATTTATTTTGGGTTATGCATATACATATACAGTGTAAATTTTCCCTTTAATTTCCTCCAATTTTTTTTTTTTTTTGATTACCTAAGCCATTAGGTAATTAGTTTGTATATTTAGTAAATATTTTTTTCTTTATAAAGGAACATAAGTTGAGGTTTGTCTTTTATTTCTTTTCTCATTTACTGGGTTTTTGGGGAAATAGGATCATAGTTTGGCCACTATATAGACCCAGTTGGCGCCTATTTATTTGTCTACTATTTCCGGAATTTTTGTAAGCTATCCACCCCCTAGCTGCTGTCTGAGCGACGTCGAAGGCCCGAAGGTTGACGCCGGAACAACCGAAACTTGTGTAACCGTAGTAGACAACATTTTTAATGGTAGTTAATACTTTAATAATTTTTTTTTTAAGTTTAAAATTTTGGTGGAATCACCAAGTTCATTTCGTAGGTTACACCGTTTCTAACAAAAAAGAATCATTGAAATCGGACACCGTGTTAAAAAGTTATCACTGAAAATAAAAAAAAAATATTACGACGAATTGAGAACTCCCTCCCTTTTTGAAGTCGGTTAAAAAAAGGCATAAAGTTGGAAACTTTTCTTAAAACTGAACACCTTGCATATTTTACTATTATTGTGTATGATTATAGTCTTGGTGGATATACAATAATGCGTAATTGTGCAATATTTCAATTTGTGTTATAGACAAGAAAAAAAAGTTTTAAATAAAAGTTTTAAAAAATTCATATTTGAAAAAATTTTTGGTTATACAGGATGTTGCTTTTTTGCCCGGCAAATAAAAATTATTGTTTTTCAAATAGAACACCCTGTATTTTATTTTATTTTTAGAATGGTTTGATAATACTGTATTTAACCCTATGAGGTTTTTAAAAAATATTACAGTTTTGACGAACAATTAATTTTTTCTGTGAAATTAGATATGATGCAGACCCCAAATTAAATTATCATAATTAAGGTAGATTTTATAGGATACTAAGCTAACGAATATTGTGGATAAAACTGGCTTGTTTTATACAGAATGTTTTGACACATGTCTTAATTATGACTAATTTTAAGTTCTATTTATAAAATTTTTTCAAATGCAACACCCTCTATATTATTTTAGCATATAATTCCTTATAAGTTTACCTATCCAACGATACTAACATGTTAGGCAATAACAATTATACAGGGTGTCCCATCAGTGCGAAATTGATCGATAGCTGTTTTATTATTGGAAATACGAAAATAAATTTAACATAAAAGTTGTATGACTATGTTTAATAAATATTCCTAAATGTACTGGGTGTTTCATGAACGAGGGGCTGACCATATTTATAATTTTTTAAAGCAGGTAGTTATACATATTTTACACATCGTCAAACAATTTTAATAGACTTCATTTATTTGCAATATTGTATATAGAGTATGTCAAAATACAGGTTAACGATTTTCTAAATAAAATATCCTATATGTTATACCACCAATTAATTAATATAAGGGTATTCCTTTTAAAAAATTGATAAAATTGCAACCTCACGTTTTGACATACCCTATATACAACATAGCAAATGAGTAAATTGAACACCTTTTAAAAAAGTATAGATTTGGTCAGCACCTCGCTTATTTAAGAATAATTGTTAAATACAGTCATACAACTTTTATATTAAAAGTTTCTTCGTATTTCTAATAATAAAACAGCTATCGGTCAATTATGCACTGATGGGATACCCCGTATATGTGTTATTAGTTAACATATTGGTATCGTTAAATAGACAACTTTATAAGGATTTTATACCAAGTTATTATACAGGGTGTTGCATTTGAAAAATTGAGTAAATTGAACTTAAAATTAGCCATATTTATCACGTGTTTTAAAAGACTCTGCATAAAATAAACCAGTCCTATCACCATTATTCGTTAGCTTAGTATCTTATTATTTTGTATTTAAATAATTTTAAAATCAATAAAAACCTACCTAAATTATGTTAATTTAATTTGGGATCAGCATCATTCTCTAATTTCAAAAAAAAAATATTAGCTTGGCACCACTGCAATATTTTTTAAAAACATTCTAGAATTAAGTACAGTATTACCAAACCATTCCAAAAAAAATACAGGGTGTTCTATATAAAAAATATACATTTTTATTTGCCAGGCAACACCCCGTATATCCAAAAATATGTATTTTTCAAATCCATATAACTTTTATTTGTAACTTTTTGCGTGTCGATAACACTAATTGAAATATTGCATTATCATTAATCAGAGTGAATGAATAAACAATTATTGGAAGGAAAAATAGACGAAGCACTCTCAGTTATAAAAAAGCAGATTACATCCCTAAAGGCAGAGGTCCAAGTAACACAAAACAACAATAATGAAGATATAGTACCAAAACGATATTCCGATGTTCTCAGTAATCATTCAGCACTAATCATTTAGCCTAAAGAACCAACCCAAGCTCTTAACAAAAGTCTGAAATATTACATTCTGCCAGTCCCGTTTAAGGAGACATTCATTTAGCAAAAGTTAAAAATGTTCACGTTGGAGGTATCTTAATTGGATGTAGAAGCAAGGAAGATAGTGACAAGCTGAAAGTCATCGTCCAAGAAAAAATGTCTGATTATTACGAGGTCAGAGGAGTCGTCGGTATTCATCCACGAGTAAGTATTGTTGGAATGTCCAAAAAATTTTCAGATGAAGACTTAAGCCATTTGATTATGAACGGTAATTCACAGATTTTCTCAGAAGATTCCTGTTATAATATTCTTAGAATATTTTTTAAAAAGATAAATGATACAATCTTTTAAACTATTGTTCAGACTGATAAATCAATATACGACAGATTCTGTAAACAAACACTGGTTACTTATTTTTGGTTATGATAGTAGTTGTAGTCTGTATGACGCTGTTAATGTATCTCGCTGTTTTAAATGAAATGAGTTTCATCATGCTTCTGCTAGATGTTAAAAGGCTTTATCTTTTTCATTATGCAGTAATAATCACGATCTAAAACAGCGTAATTTCCAAGTGCTTAAATATTTGAATTCCTTAAAACTGCACGTAAAAGAGAACCGAAATCGTATTCTTCTTTAGTATCCTTTTTTAGCCACATCTTGTACCATAGCGCTCTCCTTCACACTGTATCCCATTTAAATCGTAAAATTCTTCAAAACTATTTAAATTAGTTTTAAACTGTCTGAGACTGATGCTTCGCATTTGAAATGGATGTAGGACTAGAAATAAAAAAGCCGCTGTGTTTTCTTTCGCAAACCGTTGTTCTAAAGAGGCCCTTACTGAGTCCAAGTAAGGTAAGTACAGGGAGCGTTTGAAATATTCCGTTAAGGATGAAGCTGGAGAATTGAATCGATACAGTTGTTTTCCAGCGAGTCTTGGACGTCGCAGCTCAACACCAACATCATCAGTAATTTTGTCGGCTTCATTGGCAAGTTCCTTCCACTGTAAAGTCTTTGCTTCAGGTTCCAACAGAGAAGAGTATTTGGATATAATACATAGGCAAAATATAAATAAAGTTGGCTTAGCAGCACAATTGAATTGGAAAGCTAGTTTTTTGTTCCAGTATTCCCTTCGATTGATAGTTTTTTAAGGCCTTCTACAATTGCTACAAAATTATCTTTAAAGAGAGCAATGCTTTTAGATTTTTGAGACCAGCGCGTTTCGCATAACACAGGTATGTTTGGGGCTTATTTCCTGCGTAGTACAGATTCCTTAAAAAAATTAATAATATCTGTTACTGTTGAAATACAATTGCGGACCTCAGGGATACTATTGACGTCATTAACTGCAAGATTCAATAAAAAATAAACTTTTCTTGAATATGTCCTTTAATATTTTTTTAAATTCTCCATTCCTTCCCGCCATCGTTGCGCATCCATCATAACCTTGCCCACACACTTTTCTACATCAATCCCTAAATCGATAACAAAACGGCGGATTGCATCGGCTATGACAATAACATCCATAGCATAGTTCAGCAAAGCCAAGAAATTAATCTATAACCTTCATTCCAGATATATCTGCAGTTTCATCTGCTTATATACTGAAAGCTGCTGCTTTTTTATAACTTTAACTAAATTCTCCTTTAGGATAACTCCACAAAAAAAACATCACTTTAGATAGCTAGTGATATGTATAAGAATTTTTTTGGGCCTATGTCCGTAAGCCTTTTAAAATCCTCATCACCAGCTTCATCTCTTAGCATTATTAAAGAATAAAACACTCCTAAAACAATAAAAAATATAACACTAATTAATTTAGGCATAAGAATATTAAAAAAATTGTACATATTTGTTTATTCTTTTCTCTGAGAGGCAACTCGTGAGTTCCACAAAACACTATTGCAGAAATAATTGATGAAAGAAATTTCTTGTTTTCTTCAACTATTGTCTGGTGGCCAGTTTGCATTATTACATCGACTGATATATTATCTGCAAATAGTTTTGCTGATTCACTAGACTCTTTGTGCCACCCCAAATTGCCATATGCATCTGGCATTGTGCATGTATGTCTTTGAATTTATGATTAAAGATCCAAACACCCCTGCACATTCTTTGGTGGAAAGAGGACTAAAAATTGCAAATATAGCATTATTTTTCAAAATTTCAAAAAATGCCTAAAAGAGTTACTTATTTTTTACTCATACCAAGTTAAAAGTTTTTCGCGTAACTTTTTATTTTGGTTTTTCGAAAAATTCATTTTTAGTTTACTGGAATTTTAGCAGACCTGTATAAAATATTTTTTTACGCGAAGCCCTCCTACAAATATATTTTTATTTTTAAAATGTTGCTTAAAGGTTTGCGTAAATTTCAGTAATTCAAACCTGAATGGTAGAAAAAATTAAAAAAAAAACAAAATTTGCGACAAAAACTTGAAACTTGGTGTATTGGTAAAACATTATAAAATAAGCAACTTTTCTTTACGCATTTTCCAAAAAATTTAAAAAATAATACTATTTTTTGCCATTTTTGGGAACAAATTTCAAATTCTATGTTTACAAAAAGTCCCCAGATTGACCAATTGCATGTCATTTACATGTCATTTGTTATCATTTTTAAAGCAACAAATGATGCCAGTCAAAATTTATCTACAGCATTTAGAAAAAAATACCATATGAAGCGCACTTTATGCGTAACACTATAAAATGGAAAATCCAGGGGGCAGCTGCCCCCCTTGCCCCCCTGTATACGCATATGGTTATGCATACTTAAAATCAAGAAGGTATATTCTCAATTTAAGCACGGTACTTTTTAATTTAAAAACCCGCATACTTAATATGACTATGGCCAATTGGACATTCTTAAAAAAATTTTAAGCGAAAGACGGTTATCCGTACTAATAAGAAGTTTATTTCTAATTTTAATCTAGTCGAAGAAAATCTCTTGCTTAATTTAAATATAGCAATTTTTTAAAAAAAATTAAACAAAAAGGGAATAAAACAAGAAGGTCTATTTCCAGTTTAAGCACATCGTTTCTAATTTTAAGAACGGTTTAAGCTTAACTATTGGATGTACATTACGTCTTTAAATTTTAAAGATACCATACTTAATTTAACATGTTAAGATTATTAATTTAAACACATTTCCGGTTTAACGTAAGAACGCATGCTACAAAAATCAATTTTAAAATGAACAACGTTCGTGCTTATTTATAGCCTTTAATTCAAAATTTGAACATGGCAGTGTTAAGGGCGGGCGTGGGCAATGTATTTAACATAGGCATACACAACGCTCTTTCAATGACTTTTTAGCTGAAACTACAACAAAGAGAAAAGTGAAAAAATTCCTGCCGATAAAAGATATATACTACTGTTCAATAAAGGTTTTTGGTGTCTCTAACTATCAGGGATCGTTTAAAAATAATTCCCAAAATATGGTAATTTTTACGATGAAATAAAGCTAAAAATATACCAGTAATAATTACCCGATGATGAAAATAATTCTTCTTTGAATAGGCTATATACTAAAGCAACTAATGTCGTTTAAAATATTTAAATTAATTGCGTCAATTTCCTTAAAAGCTCATTGAAGTTAATTTTGGAAGAAATTATAAATCGCCATTTATATGTAAAAATTGCATAGAATATAAAAGAAAACTTCTTAAAATTGCATACAATTAGCCACAGGTTAATTCGGAGCTTTTCTAATAGATGGCGCTAAAGGCGTCTCGAAATAAATTCAAATACGCAGGTTCTTATTTAGGAGTTTACTAATTAATATGCATATTATTTCAATTATTAAACATATTCAATATTTGCGTAAGAGCATGAAGGATATGTAAGTAATGAGAGAAAGCCTCTTTGAGATATTGATTTTACGTTTTGTGGTCCGGAAAATGTCTGTACGGAAGTGGTAAAAATTTAGAAAAACGACTAAACGGCCTCTTAGCAAAAATCGATTGCTTGCTTATTTTGTTGGATATCGGAGCCAGAGTTTTAATGGTGCCTTTAGTTGTTTTATAAAATTGAATATTTCAAATAATTATACAAATCTAATATGCTTAAATCTATTTTTTTTTTTCAAATTAGGTTTTAACTTTCATGTATCCAGTAAAGTATAGGATTGTTTTTTTTTTTCGACTTCTAGTTTTCAACTGTACTTTAGGTTTCGACGATAATTCAAAAATGAATAAACAGTAAATTTTAAACTTCAAATTTAATCTAATAAAAGCTAATAAAAGTTATATAGATTTGAAAAATAGATATTTAAAAAATATTTTTGGATATACAGGGTATTGCGTTTTTCCTGGCAAATAAAAATGTATGTATTTTATTTTATTTTTAGAATATTTTAGTAATACTGTATTCAATCCTAGAATATTTTTATAAAATATTACTGTATTGCCAAGCATTATTTTTTTTTTGAAATTAGAGAATGATGCTGACCGCAAATTAAATTATCATAATTTAGGTAGGTTTACATTGATCTCAAAATTGTTTAATATACAGACCTATAAGATACTAAGCTAACGAATAGTGGAGATAGAACTGATTTTAAGTTCAATTTACTCAATTTGTGAAATGCATCATCGTGTATATTATCTTATCATAACATTACTTAAAAATTTGTCTATACAACGATACCAATATGTTAGCCAATAACACATGTACAGTGTGTATATTTGATAGATAGCTGTTTTATTATTAGAAAAACGACGAAATTTTTAGTTGTATGACTATATTTAACAATTATTTCTAAATATACAGGGTGGTCCATAAACGAGGTGCGAACCAAATCTATACTTTTTAAAAGCAAAACACCCTGCAGGTTGTTTGTTATAAGTTATAGGATTTCGTTTAAAATTTTAATTACGGATTTGTTATTGCAAGAAGCAAAGACAAAAATGGTATCAAAATAAGGATGTTCTTAATCCTCGCCAAGTCAATATGCTTGTTGATTCAACAAACAGGATAAAAATAAGAGGTCAATGTTTTAATTACATATTTCATGTTTAACGCTGAGACAGAGAACAAAACGAATGGCATTAGATGAAGAATGGGTGGTTACTTTAGTGGAACAACCTAATAAATTTGATGTTTTTAAATATGTATCATCGAAATTAACTTCTATATCAACTAAGGAAATTTACAGTGCAAAAGTAGAGGCCTTAAAATTAACAGTAGAAGAAAAGGGTCAAACGACTTTTTAGAGTTTTTTAAGTATTGTTGATACTCCAGATTTTTATAAAGAAAATACAATGGACAAAGACAATCAACAGAAAACTCAAAAACTCTTCAACTTCTCAATCCTTGGATGGTCAACAGTTTCTTTAAAAAAATTTATTAGCAAAGGATGTGGGTAGAAGCATTAATTATGCCGAAATATTTTAAGTTTGAGCTGACAGCCTCTCCGATGCATCTAACAGTAAATGGGTATCTCGGCACCTCCACAAATAAGAGTTCATTGGGAAATATTTTAGAACAATATGGCATTTACTCTCAAAGACACTTACTTGCACCTATTGACTCTGGCAAAACTTGTCACATTTTTGATGGGATGGCAATAGTCCAAGGTTTGGAAAAGTCCAAAAGTTGTATATCATTTAAAGAATATGCTAATGTATTTGTAAACGTTATTTTTAGAAATAAATTTAATGCTTAAAGGATTGATGTGGTATATGATCATTATAAAGAACATTCTATCAAAAACTCGTCAAAAGAGAGGATCCCAGAAATCAATTGATATAGAAATTGACCGACCCAATACACCACTTCCGCAACAATGAAACTTGTTTATTTATTCGATATTTAACAATAGACGTTTAACAAATTTTCTGTCAGAGCAACTTCTTCAGAATTCCATTCAGCAAAAGCATATTTAATTTGTAACTAGTGGTGGATTCGCGAATATCAATAAATATGGGACGAATTTTGAACTATCAAAAGATGATTTCTTAAATTCAAATCATAAAGAAGCTGATACTCGTATCTTATTGCACATATTGTTAGCCAAAAATTCGGGGCATTCATGCTGCATTATTGATTGCAACGATACAGATGTTCTAGTCTTAAAAATTTATTTCAAGAAGTATTTGACTAAAGAGATATGGTTCAGAACAGGGCGAAGAGACTCAAGACGATTTCTAGCAGTACATGATTTAAATTTGGATGGTATCTTCTAAAAAATGTGCCTGTTTTTCTTTCTCTGACCGGTTATGATACAACCAGCCAATAGTCTGGCATTGGGAAAAGAAAACATATTCTCTAATCTTGAAAAATGTTTCATAAAAATGTATTCAAAAACTGCCAGTGTTACTTTCATTAACATTTTAAGGGGATTAATGGCCTCTTTAAAAACCATTGCTAAATTGCCACCGACTGAAGACGACCTAAGATAACATTGTTTAAGATGTTTTTACCAGCTAAATATTTGGCTAAGCTCTTTAAAGCCGCAGATGCAGCTTCCTAATGTTAAAGAGTATGAATAGAAAGTAGATCAAGATGGAAGGCTCATACCCACTCTAAGACTCTGTCCGACCTGCCACCAGACATAACAGAACTTACATCATGCAAATGCAAATGCAAAAAGGTACTATACACCGATAATTTTCATAGATGTACAATATTCTAATAATATTATTCTGTTCTAGACTAAGAAAACAACATTTGCAAATGCAGGAAAAAAATATTGGCTGCCTATTATAAAAAAAAAACGTTTCAGACGAAAGTTTTATAGTTTTGTGGGGAAAAATTTTTGCTGAAATCGTTTTTTTCAGCTAACCATAATATGGCCAACTTTTTTTTCGCCTACCAAAATTTTAAAGTAGCTGTTACTCAAAAAGTGAAAGTCGAATAAAAAAATTATTTCCATCTAAAGTTTCTTATTTTTTTATGTACTTTAAGAATATTTACAAAAAAAATGGGGTTCCCATTTAAAAAAACAAAGTCCACCGCGATATGGCCATATTATGATCAGCTATAAAAAAAAAATTTTAGCCAAAATGTTTCCCCCAAAAAACTATAAAACTTTCACCTGAAACTTTTTTTTTCTAAAATGCATATTTTCGGCGGTATTTAACTGTAACACTTTAATTTGAACACCCGGTATTCTTTTAATTATTATTATTATTATTATTATTATTATTATTATTACCTATAATGTTTTTTACATTGGGAATTTATTGTATTTTGCAAAGCAATAGCCTTACTGTTAATAATCGATACTTATATATAAATAGTTCATATTTTTTTATTTTTTATTTTCCTCAAAAAAATACAAAAATAAATCATAGCGTATAAATCAATAATCCCTGAATAAAATAATATGAGAGAGTCAAACTGATTGCATACATTTTAGCACTGAGAGAGAAGAAAGAGAGTCGAGAGCTTTACCTTCAATGTTTGCTTTCTAGTTAAACCATGATATAACTAATTGTTTATTGCTATATTTTTGTTAATATTAAAGCAAAAAATATGGGGAAATCACTGTTACTTTGTTAATACAAAGGCGAAACTTTTATGAAGAATAGTTTTTTCTCATTTAGGCCTTCGTTTTTCGTCAAATGAGAGGTATATTTCTAAAAAAAGATTTTTTTATACCAATTTGTGGACGGTTGAAACCGAGATATTGACGTATAAATTTTTTTTTCGACCATAAGGGCTAATGCAAATGATTTTTTTTAAATAATTATAAAAAACACTTCCTACAAAGACCTAATTGTGCATTAGAACAAAAAAATAAGCATTTTTTTTTCTATATGGTGGTATCAATAACTCGATTTTTTATGATAGTGCCCTTTTGCACTGTCTAATTTTGTATTACCTCCGGAATAAGGGTAAGGTGGGAGGCAAAGTCAAAAAAATTTTAATCTATACCATTTAAAAGCCCGTACCTGTGAGTTTAGAAGAATACATTTTTATTCGCAGATGCGAAAATGCAGAACGTATATTTGTTACTTAGTTGCTAACTAGAGGCAGCACCTCTCGGATAACTTTATTTTGTCTCTCTCTGGGAGGACTTGTTCAGACTTCTCTGTTCCAATGCACGCCCTTAATTTAAGAATGCCTGGATACAATTATTTTTTTTTAATTTTAATTAAGAATAATAGTCATGCCTAATTTAAAATACGCATTCTTGCATACAATAAACTCCACAAAAAATTAATTGGATTTTACAAACATTGATATATAAAGAAGTTAGTTCCAACCAAAAATTCTGAAAATCAACAGGGTCCTAAATTAGAATAAATTATTGAAGGAAATCAAATTAATTATAACATATTATAACTTTGTTTGTTGCTTAGGCTCTCATATAAGCTATCTTTCATTTTGCAACTACAGGACAAAAACAAAATTATATTAAGATACACGAAATCCAAAAGAAAATAGTGCAAGTATCTTTAAAAAACTCGTTTGTATAAATTTAAATTCTCTGTTTTAAATAAGCTAATGTATTAATTGTAACCTCAAAAACCGGGGTAACAGTGTACCCTGTTGTCGATCTAAACCTTTCTGCCTTCGGTTTTACTCTATAGTGGAGATGGGAGTGAGTTTAAATATGATCGAAATAATTTAGCGCTAAGCCTTTATATCTTCTTCCAGATTCCAAAATTGACCTACCTCTTAAACGGCTTAACTGGGTAAATCAAAGACAATACTTCCAATACACACCGATTTATTTCATTTCGAGAGAAAGAACTACAACAAGCAACGTAATAATTAAAATATATTTTAGACAAAAAAAAGTAACCCTAATTTCCGCCTTACAGTGGGTACCATTAGCTGTACCCACCCCTTTAATTTAAAATATACAATTTAATAGCAAATTAAAAAAATTTACTATACGAATGTTTGAGATAACAAAATAAAAAAAATTTACTTAACAATGAGTTGAACCCAAATAGCACCCACAATATTAATAAAGAATTTATATACCCTTCAACGACTAGAGAAGAGGATAAGAAAAAACGGTACTTGTAAAAACTTATCCTTTTAATCAGAAAAGGGGCCAAAGGGGCAAAATCAACTATTCACCATCGGCCGAGATAAATATGGTCCTTGAAAATTAATAATAACGAAGAATACCGTATTAAAACAAATCGATGCATCTATTATCATCGAAATACGACACGCACACACCGATAAATCACGTTTAAAATGTCATGAAACAGGCGCGTATGAATTCCGGAGTGACACCAATTCCAGTAAACAAACGAACCCAGAGCTGCATCGAACGCAGTATCATTACCGCATGACAAAATCATTAATCATTGATAAGGCAACGTAAGGATACGTCATATGTATTTTTTTTTTTTGTGTGTGTCATCGGCTTCAACTGCTAAGGTTATTTCGCCTCGTGTTCTGTGTAGGGTTTGTTACTGTTTCCCAGCGCCACTTTAGGAACAGCACTGTTAATTAGAACCCAACAGTGAATGGTCGAGTGGGGAATCCTACCAAGGCATCAGAATTAATTTTAAATAATTAAATTAAATGAAAAAATTCCGGCCAACGGTGGGATTCGAACCTGGGACCCTTGGATCCACAGGCAGAGGCTCTACCACTGAGCCACCCACCCCCCGTCATATGTATTATTTTTGATATACAAAAGTGGGACCGGTAGGCGTGGCTTTTGCACTCACTAAAATGGCGGAAGAGCAGAACCGGATTTACAAGTTTTTATTGTACTTTTGCTGGTTAAGTATCATTATTTGAATTATAAAAAAATTATTTTCCTTTTTATTGACATTGACTTAAAAGGTGGTGGAAGGTCGAGGTTATAAAAGAAGGAGATTTAATATCTTAAATATGCCCGGTTTTCAGCCGAGAGGTGCTGAATAAAGTAAATGAAAGAAATAAAATATAACTGAATTAATTATCACTCAAGTGGCTATTAAGCGCTGGAGAATATATTATTTGCAAAATTGCAACTAATCAATGACCGTGATATAACTAACTTGGGGCCGATTCCACCATTGGGTTTAACGAAGTTTAAAATGACATTTTTACATAAAATAAAATTTTAATCTTCAATTAATACTTTAAACTTTAACATAATGGTAAAATTAACCCTAAAGCGTTAAAATCATCACAGAAAAAATAAATAGTACATTTTTGGTTCACATAAGCGACAAAAGTAAACAAGAGTTCGATTTATTGAATCAGTCGTCACACGTTTGCACTAGGGCACATAAATAGCTCAATCTTAATTTTTCGTTTTTCTATGAACCCAATGCTTTCTGTCTTTAAATCGGTCAAGTAATCTAACTTTACTTTAATTAACAGCTTTCTCGAAATTAAGAACAAATGTTCATACACTAAAATCTCGATAATCATATACGAAACTTAATGCAAGGCTCGCGGAAAATGGCTAATAAGCAATCTCTGTGTAGGGAGATGCACTATTCAGGAAATCAAAATGTGGATTAATCTAACTTGATCTTGGTACTTTTGTAGATTCAGACTGAAAGGTGTATATCTTCATGCAAGACATTCAGTAAATCAGCGAAACCACAACCAGCGGTGTGCAGGTGCACTTCTAACAAATGTAAAATATGAAGTGATCTTACTTGAGACCTATAGATCCAATGTCGATATTATGGTAGTTGGTTTGAGCTGGGCTTCTCACCATCTGCAGAGATTATGGCTACCGTAATAACACACAACATGCACCACAAGCGTGCCGGTCCAATTTAATTGGTCTATGCACAATAATCATGCATGTATGATTGAAAGTCAGAGAAAGAATGTGAAGATAAAGTTGAAGTCTCAATCATAGTTAAAGTCACAGATGAAGTTAAAGTTAACAGCAAAAGAGTTGAAATTGTAGGCTGGTGATAAAGGGAGGCCAACATCTAGGTAATAAATGTTTATCGAGTTAGGAAAAGTATCCACTGTAAGCGCTTTTCTTGACCACTAAGGTAAAAACCAGAATATTTTCTAATACACAATTTCTTCGCTAGGCAAAATAAGAAATAAATTTGTGAGAGTACTTCCTAAGTGTTTTTACAAAAGCTCTAAGAACAAAATTGACGAAAATGGCCTAATCCAAGTTCAAATTCTAAAACTTGAACATTAAAGATAAGTATTTTACTGTAAAACAAGTAAAACCCCGTTGTTGACTAAATGGTTGAATAATTCATTACCTACGTGGAGGTAGAATAGGGACTAAAGTTTAGCAGAAAAAGCCACTAGAAAAGGTGAACAAAATAGACTGGGGCATACGAACGTCAAGCAAATATTGTAAATGAAAATAATGTGTGCTGTGATTAAATAAAAGTGTACAAGGAATAAAGTTTTAATATTTTCTTATTCATATCTAGGAGTGATATTTATTTTTAATACTAGACAAACGGTTATGGTTTTGTTGCTAGTCTCATTAAAAAAAAAACTAAGATAGTATTGATGTTAAATATTTATTATTATAAGAACTTATATGCACTATACAAACTTAAATATCATATTCCTGAAATAATTTTAAGCATAAAATGTCCTATGAACAAATATCCAATTCTACATGGTTACCAAGCTACAAGAGTTTAAATATCAAAAGATATATTAACATTGTATGCCATGTGTTCGAATATGTCGAAACACAGCAGTGAATGTTTGGTGCCTTGGAACTTGTCGGTATGGAAATCGTCACCGATACTCCGTACAAGCAGCTCGCGAATATTCATGACAAAATCATTAAAGGTACACTATTTTGGCATATTATTAATTTAAATTTATCATAAAAAGGAAACGTAGTTGACAAGTGTAGTACTGAGTAGCCAACTGACGTTTATAATTATTGTTGATAAACAGATCAATAATATTTTAATATCAACAAAATTAAATATAATTATAAATTTATAATGTTTAAATTTTAAAGTGTTTTAAAAACTATTTATTAACTGACTTGAAAGTATTTATTGGTGTTTAAATTCGTACAACAGAAAATACTTTTTTATTTTTGATGGATATATTATTTATGTATGGGCCAGAGCCCATTAAAACAATACAATAATACGGAATACATATTACAGTAATTAAATAATAATAAAATCCTAAATAATAATAAGTAAATTAATTAAATATATGTACATATTAATTATTAATAATAATGAAAAATCTAAACATAACTACTAAATTCTGTGGGAGAGATATGTTAAGTGGATTAGCAGATATTATTACTCTAGGAATAAAAGAATGAGAAGCATCATCTTAATGCGTTGTTCGATATTAATTTATTCTTGAGGACTTTCCCATACAGCACAAACACATTTCGGAAATATTTCAAAAATATTACATTGAAACATTTGTAATGTTGTATAAATATTACGAAACATCCCAGAAACATTTCTGAAATGTGCCTGAAACGTAAAAATGTCCAGTAAATATAATATTTCACAGTAATATTTCTGAAATAAAATTTTTAAATCTTTTAGAGATATTAAATAGTAATATTTCAGAAATGTATTCTAGCTTTTTTTCTCTAAAATATTGTTGGACTAAAAAAAAGACATTTATAAATATACATGTCTATTTAAAATACACAAAACTTAAATATTGATTCTTAAAACATTATTTCATAAAATATAAAGGGGAATCACTTCATTTCCACAAAGTCCTTTAAATGCACTAATCTGAAACAAATAGTTTTTTTTAATAAATGCTCCAAGTAAAGAAACATTTACGATTGTTACAATCTAATCATTAAGATCAATTAGAAATTTTATTCTAACTTATCAAGGGATGAAAAACTTCACAAACTGATATTCTACTTATTATGTTACTCCCTCGTCTGATAGGGGGTGAAATTTTATATAAGCTAGCTCAGGTTATATATTTCATCCGGAGAGTTGGGACGTGGGAAATTAAATCAGGTAACTCTATTTACAAAAGTTTTTACTAACGTTCTTACCCAAATGACTGTTATGTCTTACTTTACAGGAAATATTATATACAACGTGTCTTTTATACAATCTGGTGTATCACTAAGAATATCAATTAATATTTGGTGAAAAGTATATATTTACTACATGGGTCTTAGCCAGAATGATACCCCTCAAGCCCAAGTAGTACTACTTGTTTACAGGGAGAAGGTGAGAACAAATATCCTTTTATTGTAATCTTTATGTAAATTGTTAGATAGTCACTAGAATAAATATTTATGATATATAATAACTCAATATTTGTTTTCCTTTTAAGGTGTGTGTGGTCTTGTGAAAAGCAGCGGGTTTTTGTTAAAGCAGTTAGATAGTGAAATGGAAAGATCTTACTTGCTTTCTCGAAGCCTCCTGGATCTATCGATGGGCCACAGGCAGCACTGCGATATTCCAAATAAATGCCAGAAAGCAGCTACTAAGCAGTTGTATTAAGCCTAGAAGAACCTTGCCATGCGGGTGATATCAATGGAAGGGATAGCAATAATAATATGCTTATATAAGTACTATAATTACTGGAAGTACTGTAATTACTATAAGAATTATATGTATTACACGTATTATACGTATTAGGCCTAAAAGCAGAAATAAGCAAGATATAGAGATGCATACAAATTTTAATTGTGTCTGGGTGACTTACCGAATAAGGTAGGGCCTTTTTTTTATTAAGTATCGCCAATCCACTTTGTGTGTAATAAAAAATCGTCTTGATTTTTAAAAGCAATACTTATTTAAATGATTTTGATGTAATTCTTTTTCAGGGGTGGTAGAAAATCCGAAATATTCGTTTTAAATTAAATTAGACCACATGGCCCAGAAACCAACCTCCAAAAGAAAAAGACAGAGATGTATCTGATTAAGATGACTAAACTGCCAATAAATAGGTTAATTATTGACCTAATTAATTAAGTTACACCTTAATAAAGAAGAGAAGAACTATTACAAGGTCATGGTCAAGATTTGACATTAGCATGTAAATAAACAATATACATATGTATAGGTTAATTTTAATAAATGGAAAAAGAACTATAAATCTTGTTGATTATTATTTACAAATTTAGGTGAGTTTTTATTTATTTAATATTCAGTAAACCCCTATAATTATTTCAGTTAATTATCTGTAAGAATAATTTCTGACCCGTAACATACTCTCTAGTATACCTTAGAGTCTAAATTACTTAATTGTACTATACTATGCTTTAACATCACTGAACTAACTCAAAAGGCTTGGTCTCTTGAGTCTTCTTATTAGATTTGGCATTGTTGAGGAGCTGGATAATCTCGAGGTTTCCATGCTGGAGCAGTTGTTGTTAGTGACTACTGGCTCCACTTTAAGGTCCCTATGAAGATCAGTATTGTGGCAGTACCAGGGTGCATTGACGATGTTCCTTAATGGTTTATTCTGGAAACGTTGAATAACTTTGATGTCACTTTTCTGACACATCCCCAAAGTTGGCGAATTGCTTCATTTTCACAAATACCTTTAAACGCACTAATCTGAAACAAATTATAGGTAATTAAAAAGGTATATTAATATTGTTTTAAATTAACTATAATAAAACAAATAATACTCATGCATACCCAAAACATGAAGCTCTACTTTTCAATCAGCTGTAGAAATAATAAATAAAATTGGTGGAAGGACAGCAACTGTAGGTTATATTTAAATAGAAATAAGAATATAAAATGCCTATAAAAAATAAATTTGATAAACGAAATGGCGTACGATTAATGTACTTCTTAAGAAAATGCTTGAAACATATACTGCTGAATTTAGAAGGTTACCAATTATACTTGTTGACAAACTGTATCCCGCGCTACGTTTTATAGGATTTTTGGAAATCTATAAATATTATTTCGTATGAAAAAGTATTATTCCAATATAGGTAGGCCCAAAAGTTGATAGATGATTTTGTTTGCATTTTTAAAAGCATACTTTTACACATTTTATACAAACCTGTCATAATACTGTCCTGTATAATATTTATAATTTTGATACTAACCTATGAAACCTATGAAATGAATGGAATAAAGGTGACACGAACTCACTGTAAAAGAACACAGGGATATAAAGAAACCAAGAATATAGTAAATAACCCTTATTTGGATAAAAAGGTAAGCGTAGACTAAAATTACACATAAAAGGGGTCATCAAAAGATACTTGTCTTAATATAAAAACTGGATCGTTGCCTAATTCCCCAATTTAGATATTAGTAACTTCGGTCTGTTATAAAATACAAGGAATTTGGCGATTTGTAAGCCAAATAGCAGGATTAGGATCAGAGACTGAGATAATCGTAGAAAATCTAAAATTAACAAATGTATGTAGGTATAAATATTTGACGGCCCGGCGCGTTAAAAAGGGTATAAGACCAAATAGACATTTTGAGATTAATTAAGATGAAATAAGTTTATTGGAGATTTATGTATGAGCACTTTTTTAAAACTTTTATTATGCCAATAGATAGTTTAATACATATGTTTTAGACTGTAATATTGAAGTTACTTCAAAAAGCTTCAAACAAAAAGTAAAACCAACATATATCATTTTGCACATTTATGTTGACAAAAAAATGACTTGTCTCCTTTTACATTTCAAAACCTTAACCATTAAAGAAAATAATGGTTATTCAGTTTCACTATAATCACTTGCTATTGTGTCGGTAACTACAGTAGACTTTGTAACCAAATTTTAATAAAATGCATGGAATGCAACATCAATATAGGGAAGCATTTCCACAGGTTTTTCTTTTCATGGAACTGGCCCCTTATAAGACAAAGAAGAATATATTTGGCATGCTTCTTTTTCCAAAAAACAAAATCTTCTCAAATAGTTCATCCTCATCTAGAGAAATCTTATATTCTACTGCGACTATTTTCTGAAAAACAGCAGTTGACATTTATTTATACTTAAGATCTCTTCACCTAACCTCAATGGTTGCAAATTCGTAAAATTTTGTATTTTGTGATAACTGTTTAACAAGCAGTTTTTCAATGGATATTAGGGCTAAATTAGAGAGTTTGTCTTCACTTGTTGAATTTCGTATAAAACTTTTAATGCGCTTTAAAGCTGAGAAACTTCGCTTAACTGACGCACTTGTGGCTCGGATGGTTAGTACTTATTCACAAAACTTGACGACTTCACAAAGGGACTTATTTAAACCAGTTATTATAAGAAAATTTAACACATTGATGGGCGTCTTTGTATCACTTATTTCATTTTTTTCATAAACAACACTTAACTGGTATTTTAATGCTGGAATATGGAAAAAATTTCCATAATTTAATTTTAGTGAATTAAAAGCTTCCGATGGAAATTGTGATGAATCGTAGTTACTAATATTAAAATTGCACAATTTAACAAATTTTAATTCGTTAAAGTTTTGAAATCGAGAGTTCAATTGTTCTAAAACATTATCAAAAATTTCGGCGTTTAATCGACGATAGGAGGTCTCTCTGTCGCCGACATTATCAATTCTAATTCTCTTTCTTTCAGGTTCTAAGCCAATGTTTTGAGTCTTACTCCAAAAGTGTTCAAACTGATCTCGTCTTTTATTCATTATATTTTTAAAATCATCAATTTGTTAAATGCAAAAGCCAATGTCATTTGATTTTGTCTGTAAAATGTCGAATAAAATTTCAGTAAAACGAAAAATCTCTGCAAAAATGTTGAGCAAAAAATTTAAATTAAAGTTTTTTTTGAGCCAATGCAAATACCCTTTAGCGGCAGTTTCAGTATTACATGTTTCTTTATTATCCCAAACGTCTTGAAAAAAATGTATTAAAGAATCACGGTATTGAAACACTGTTTGCACTAAACGTCCATTGTAGTTCCATCGCGTCAAAGCAACTTTTGGAAACCTTTTTTGAACGTGAATTTTCAAAGCTCGAGTTCTTTTCGATGACTTTGAAAAGAAAGAAGCCAAACCACTAAGCGTCGAAAAGAAAACTTTGCAATCTTTAATATTATCCATGCTTCGCGATAAAACCAAATTAAGTCTATGTGCTATACAGTAAACGAAAATTGCATGGTTAAACTTCTCTTTCACTTTAGCTTAGAGGCCTCCTAGCCATTACGGCAGCACCATCGTAGCTCTGGGCAACAAGCTTAGAATCACATTTTAAACTTAAAATAATGTCACAAACAATTTTAAACCATGCATCTGCAGTTCGTTCGCTAGTGACGTCCAAAAATCCTAAGAATCGCTCTTAAGGAATGCCATCCAATATATATCGCACAACAATGGATAATTGACTTAAGTTTGCTACATCTGTGGTTTCATCAAGCGCAATTAATACGAAAAGTGCTTTTTTAATTTCAATTTTAATGTGATCCATCACAACGTCTGCAGTGCATTTAATTAAATAATTTTGAATTCTCTCGGAAAGTCGTCGAATCAATAAAATGATTTTTTGGGGTATCATCGTATTTTGCTAAAAAACTTAAAAGGTCCATGTAATTTTCTCGATTGGAGGATCCAATTGCTCCAATGTGATTCTTAAAACTTAGTTCAGGCTCTCCCAGGAAACAAGTTATATCTATTAATCGTTGTAAGACGTCCCTATTTTTTTTACCCTTTTATTATGAATTTTGTTGCTTATTTTTAAATGATTAACCAAACTATGTTCAATGCGGTAGGTCCCGAATGTTTTTTCTTTCATTGTAGCACTTATATGAGATTTGCTATTTACATGTCGTTTTACACTTTTATGAACATTATTCGAGTCTGTAATACCGACTGAGTTTCAATGTATTTTTTTGGCTATAATAAAAAGTAGGCAAGGCCAGCAAAATAATTACTTCACAGTTTTGCAGCCGGTTAACCATTCATACTTTTCATGGAACCCTACGTTAAAATGCCTGGTAAATTTATTTGCTGACTTTTATACTTTCGTCTCTAAATTGATAGGATCCTTTAGTCTACTAGAATTAATAATTAGACCAGAGCATACTGGCGCATTCGTTTGCAAAATTGTTTTAATTCGTTATTTTTTTTTAATTATCCGGAAGGCTTGCCTAATTATAAAAGTGGAAGATGACACTCGATATTTGTTAATGATATTGTTTAAACAACGAAAAATTAATTAAGCCAGAAAAAATGCATTTTTTGCAATAAATTAATTTTTTTTTATATTCTTTAAGATATTTCGAATAAAAAAAGTCCCTACGCCCATCATCGTATCTTCGACCCTTTAATTGTTATGAATTTTGTAAAATCCAAAATTGACAAAAATTCTAATTTTCTTGAATTAAATAATATACCTTAAAATTTAAAATGCTATAATTTTAAATTTTTTACCGAACATTCAAACTATAGTAAACAAAATTACCTGAATAAATTTTCCAAATTTTGTTTTTTGTTATGTTTTATTTTTACGTTATAATAATATGCTTCCTACGCGCTACGATGCCACGAAAAAGATTGTTCACTAGTATTTTCATTAAACAACAAATTAAATCGCATAGTCACGTTATCGTTTCGATGAAGAGTTGCATTTTTTAATTTAAAATATGTAACAGGTTTCGGACACTTCACTAACGCCTCGCCATGATCACAAAATAAACACTTTTTGTCGTCAGATAATATAATTTTTTTTTAAATTAAAGAGAACGACATTATTATTCCGAAAATTACACGACTGCAAAGTAAACCAGTAGATGTAGAATCGAGCAAGACTGATTAACAACTGAAAAATAATTTTCAAAACGAGCCAAAAATTCTAAGGTAGGGTTGAATTTTCTATTTGGAAGGTTGTAAAAATTGTTTATGACAGGAAAAAAAAATAGAAGAAGAGTTAAACGTACAATTTTTTTAAAATACTGTCAAATAATATATTTAGGGTTCATGTACTATAGGTAAAATAGTTAAATAATTTTTCATTTATTAAAAAATATTTATCTCATATTAAATTATTATTTTCATTTTTCACATTCATTGTTTAGTTTATTTAAAGATATTATTTCTAAAGAGGAAGTATAAATTCAAGTTTCTTAATTAATTGATACTTTTATGGAAATTCGTTGAAGTTGCAAAGACAGCAGTAAACGCGGTTCAACGAATTACCTGATCAAGCAAAAGTGCATGAACCCTAACTTTCTTTATAAAATATTAAATATAATTAATCACTTGGTTTTGAAGAGCGACACAAGCACCATTCCTCTTAAAATGGTATACCCTTGGTGAGTACCTAATTAATTTGTTATTTTTATCATTATTCAATGGAGATTGTCTTTTTCCTTTTTTAAACCAATCATTTACTTATTAAATAAAAATTTTCAATTATTATTATTATTATTATTATTATTATTATTATTATTATTATTATTATTATTATATTTTATTAAAGTAGTTCCACCATCTAGCTATAATTAACCCCTCAGCTCGTTTAGGGAAACAAAAACCCTAAACGCGGCAATATGAAATAAGTCCCTTTACCTATTTGTATTCATAGTGCAAAAGATTGAAAATCATAAAAAAATTTCATATTTATAGTACTTACTCTCAATATTAGAAAAAAAAATGTTTTTCCTTATTTTTGTTAAATGGAGAAAGGCTTGGATATTTTTGAAATCATAAAATTTTATAACCTCAGTAAGCCTACTATGTTCATTGTAACTGGTAGAAATTTTTCACGGATCACGACAAGTACATTTGGCCTTTTTATCGTATTAAAAAAAAAGGTTGAAGAAGATTTTACTTCTCAGGCAGTATCTGACAATAATTTTTTCATGAATAAAAATAAATGTTAAAAATTAATGTTTCTGTTAACTTTAATAAATAAAAAAGTTATCAAAAGTATCTAAAAAAGTAAAAAAAAAATCACATGATACAAAACTATTAATCGGCAAATATAACAAAGTGTTATGAAAAATGTTAATAATCATTTTTTTAAACTTATTACTCCTGAAAAACAGCAAAAAATTGATTCAGCGCATCATCGGGCTTTCTCTTACCCATATTATACATCGAGTTGGAAGATAGAAGTACTTCTCCCTAAAAGAACACGCGCGAACAAAATTTTGAAAATTTATTTAGGTTATTTTGTTTATTATAGTTTGAATATGCGGTAAAAAATTTAAAAGTAGAGCATTTTAAATTTTAAGGTATATTATTTAATTCAAGAAAATTAGAATTTTCGTCAGTTTTGGATTTTAAAAAATTCATAACAATTAAAGGGACATTTTTAATTCCAAATATCCTAAAGAATATACAAAAAATTAATTCATTGCAAAAAATGCATTTTTTTGCCTTAATTAATTTTTCGTTGTTTAAACAATAACATCAACAAATATCGAGTGTTATCTTACACTTTTATAATTAGGCAAGCGTTCCGGACATTAAAAAAAAAATAATAATTAAAACAATTTTGCAAACGAATGCGCCACTATGCCCTGCACTAAATGTCCGTTTTCTCTTCTCTTTTTTTTAACAAAGAGCACTCAATACAGACACAATTTACCACATTATTATTGTTCACAGGCACAGTGCATAGTTCCTCCATTTTACAAAAAGAAAAAACTACGAAAAACAAACCAAAATCTACGATTTTCCTCACATGTCGATTCGCGGTGCGAATTGCAATATGCGTAAGACGACGTAAAAATCGCTGCCTCTCGACCGTATTTCACGTTTCTAAACGAACTGACTATTGTCGTGACAAAGCAGGGTCAATAACACGAAGCGAAACCTCTTGGAAGATGAACCGGCTCTTTCAAGATGCGCTTCCGCCGACGGACTCGAAGTATATGGTGTGTACGTTTACACAAGTCATTTTCTCATGGGTAGTGCATGCGTTTACACATTACACCAATGAATTGTTAGTACATTTACGAAGTTTACGTAATTTAATAATAATTTCTACGCATTGTAAACTGAAAAATATCTATTTTTATATCTCAAAGTGTAGGAAGCGGTGCTTCCCCCGCTTTCATGGACCGCATGCCCCTGAAGTTTTTTCCAATTTCTTTAAAACTTTAGTTCATTTATTTGGTTTTATTGGTAAGAAATGAATTTAAAAGTGCATTTACATCAGTTAATACGTAAAATTTTGTGTTCCAGTGTAAATAATTAAAATGGTGTTACCTTTGGGTCAAATAGTGTCCTCCAGAGAACCTTAAAGCCGTCTAACATGCAAAAGATTCTACTTGCATTCCTCATCTCATTTCTGGTCAGTATTTTTCCAATTTCTTCGATTTATTTACGGGTAAACACAACTATCGTATTTCTGACCCACTTAGTTGTATATTAGTAAATATAACGATACCTTTTTTTATAGTTGAGTCTGATTTATTTTGTTTTTTGTATTTTTTAAATACTTATTCCAAAAAAATTATCTTAAATCAAAATGTCTGCTTCTTTTTTTCAATTTATGTACATTCACCCACGTCTCTTGGCAACGAAAACATCGTATTTTAATTTTGAATATTTTATGTATTATTAATTTATCTGTTACAATGTCGTACAGGGTGCTTTATTTTTAACTATAAATACTCTTAGATCTGGTACTAAAAATTCAATCGAACCAACATATTATAAACTACTGCATTAAACTACTTAATAGTGCGACCTGACTAAGATTGTACATACACATTAATGTCGTCTCCTTATTAAATACCAATAAAGTGGGTAAAAATAATCCAATATTTCTAAAATTTGTGCAGAGTGCGTTTAGGGACGAAATTGATCAATTGTGAAAAAATAACAAATAAGCGATCTTCGGTAAGCTAGTTTTGATATGTAGATATATATTTATATAACAAACAATGCGAAAGTATTTAGCATAAAAACTAACATTTAAGTTGATAAAATTGTTGACATAGTCTGGGAGCTTAAGAACATTTAAAGAAATTAATTTGAAATTGAATTTATCAAATTGAGAAAGAAAAAGTCAGTAACGCAACAATTTATCAACTTCTTAAGACAGTAAATGAATCAAATCAGGCTATAAAAAAACAAATAATTGAAATTAACAAGCAAAATACAGAGCTAAAAGAAACTTTTGAGAAAGAAATAAAACAACAAATACGATTTCAATAGAGACCTTTCTGAAATCAAAAGAGAAAACAATAAAATACAAGTAGAAAATCAGCAACTAAAAAATAAACTTCTAGCAGTTGAACGAAACCAAAAAAATATAATATAATACTATATGGTCTTAAAGAAGAGGATCCCCAGCAAGATATAGTGAAACTTATAGATATAGTGAAAAACCAACTAAACCTTAACTGCAATTTTAACGACTTTAGAGACACTCGCAGAATTGGCACAATAACTAGCACCAAACCTAGACCACTAATCATTGAATGCGTGAGTTACTATTTAAAAGCTCGGAAAATCTAAAATCTTAAAAGGAAGTAAGTTGTTCTTTGCTTACGATCTAACTCAAACAGACTATCAACGTGAAAAAATACTGGGCCAGAATCTAAAATTAACTAAGAGTTACAACCTTAAAGCAAAAATCGAAAAGAATAGCCTCTATGTAGAAGACAAAGAATACAAATACGAAGATCTTATAAAAATACCGAATGCAATAGAAACATTAACAAACAACAAAAGAAACTCTACTTCAGAAGAAAACCAGTCGTCACAATCAGAAACAAAAAAATTAAAGGAAAACTCAGAACCAGAGGTTACAAAACGGGTAACCAGAAATCAAAAAAACTCAACTTCTAATTAAATAAATAGTTATTTTTAAATTTTAAATTAGGTAATACTCATTTTATGTGTCTTTTAGCATTACCGGAAGTTTATTTTAACTTTTATTATAGGTACTCCTGTAGTTTTAAATATTGTATTGTAATCTAGAAATTTTATTTTTCAACAAATTTTAATATTTATTAAAATTAATTGAAATTGATGCTTATATTAGGGACTATCAAAATCATCCAATTCAATCAACTGAAATTCAGATCCCAGCAGCTTTTAGAAATTATATAACATTACAGACTTCAAACTTTTTCATATGAATATTCGCAGCGTAGCAAAAAACATAAATGAACTTCTTGTATTATTAGATAACATGCATGCTGAATTTGATTTGATAGTATTATCTGAAACCTGGCAGCTATATGATTATAATATCTACCATATTCAGGGATACGAAAGTATATACAATAATGGAAATCTAAACCAAAATGACGGCGTTTTGGTTTTTGTTAAATGTATAATAATCATTTGAAATCTAATAAAACTATTGAATATATTGGGGATATTAAAGTAATTTCTATCTTAGTCACAGCGAAAAATAAAAAAATTTAAATTAAATCCATATACCGATCACCTAGTACTTGTTTAAAAATTTTTAATCAGAATCTAATCATTTATTTAAATTCATTAAAAAAACACGATATAAGCATTATAACAGGTGACATAAATATAGACTTATTAAACAGCAGTGATGAAACAGTAGAAGAATACAAAAATATAATGACCTCTTTTGGATACATTTCATACATTAACGAATACACTCGTTTACCTAGTCGAACATGCTTGGATCATTTTTATGTATCTAATCGCAACACGCTTGAAGCTAAATCATATATTTTTAGATATAATATTACAGATCACTGTCCCATAGCCCTTACGTTGGAAATAGAACAAAACAGCATTAAGATAAAACAGCAATTAAAGTACAAATATTACATAAATTATCCATTACTAAAAAATGCTTTAATA
Source organism: Psylliodes chrysocephalus (assembly GCA_927349885.1). Taxonomy (NCBI): domain Eukaryota; kingdom Metazoa; phylum Arthropoda; class Insecta; order Coleoptera; family Chrysomelidae; genus Psylliodes; species Psylliodes chrysocephalus. The sequence goes on from OV651816.1 coordinate 18,674,841, forward strand.
TTGGAAAAATGGGAACAGGTATACAATGAAACGGAAGTTGATAATATAACTCTAAAATTTATTAATACTCTTAAATATCACATTAATCAAAATACACAAAAAGTAAAAATAAAACAAAAAATAAAAATATTACAAAATTGGATGAATCCTACATTAGTAAAATTAATTGATGAAAAGAATAAATTGTACAAAAATGTGCACAAAAATAATATAAATAAATTAGTTAAAAAAGCAAAAAAGGACTATTATAGAAAATTCCTCCAAATCTTTGTGGGAGTGCATTAACAAGGTTTGCGGCAAAACGGCACCTAAAAAAACTATTGAAAAAATTAAATTAAATGGAACTGAAATTACTGACAAATTGAATATTGCAAATGAATTTAATACATACTACTGTGAACTAGGCTTAAATTTAGCTGAAAAAATACCAAAAGTAACAAATTATACAGAAAATATAAATTGCTTAAAAAGTACTATGTTCTTTAGCCCTACTGATGAGGCTGAGGTCATTAATACAATTAAAGATTTGAAACTTAAAAAGTCACCAGGACTCGATTGTATAAGGTCTGAAACATTAAGGGAAATATCTAATGAGATTGCAAGTCCACTAACCTACTTAATAAATAAATTTTTTAGTACAGGCTCTTTTCCGAAAATTCTGAAAAATGGTCTAGTTAAACTACTTTATAAAAGTGTAAAAAAAACGGAAATGGTTAATTACATGCCTGTATCACTGGTGTCAAATATTTCGAAAATAATAAAAAAAATAATAAAAATTAGACTTTGTTCCTTCTTAAAAAATATAAAATTTTATCCAATCGGCAGTATGGCTTCAGAGAATCTAGGTCGACTGAAGATGTGATATATAAGTTAACTTCTCTTATTTATGATTCGCTTGATAATAATATTCCTGCTGTGTGTATCTTCCTAGATCTCTCTAAAGCATTTGATACCGTTTGCCACAAATCGTTATTAAATAAATTAGAGAAGTATGGTATAAGAGAAAATACCTACAAACTCATTGAAAGTTATTTATCAGATAGGAATCAAATAGTAGAAATCGATGGAGTAATGAACACACCGCAAACAATTACTTACGGTGTACCTCAAGGAACCGTTCTTGGTCCACTTCTGGTCCTTTTATATATTAAAAGTATGCTTTCCTTGAATATTCAGGGTGAGATCATCAGTTTTGCAGATGACACTGTAGTATTTTATAATTCATCCAACTGGCAAGATCTAAAAAATAAAATAGAAAATTATTTTCCTTTTGTTATTAAATGGTTACAATTTAATAAATTAATGCTTAATTCTAGTAAAACAAACTACTTACCTTTTTCATCCTACCTAACTGGTTTACCTAACTTGGGGCCACTGAACATCGGGACGACTAACCACATTGTAGAAGCAGAGAAAGTAAAATACCTCGGTATTACTATTGATCGTCATATGAGATGGAATCTACAATGTAAGGAAATAGTAAAAAAATAAGAGGTCATTTGCCAAAATTTAGGTATTTAAAGGAAATTCTTGAAGTTGAGGAATTAAAAGTCTTGTATTTCTCACTGGTTGAGTCACTGCTTTCTTATGGTATTTTAGGGTGGGGTGGAGTAAATGACTGTTTCTTACATAGTGTTCATATTGTACAAAAATGGCTTTTAAGAATCATATTCCAAAAAAATATTTTATTTTCCTCAGATAAATTATATCTAGATGCCCAAGTAAAAGATGTACGACAAATTTTCGTTCAAAAAATATTGTTTTTTATATTTCAAAATAAAATAAAATTTGTACATTATGAACACTCTTATAATACTAGGAGATATGAAGGGATCGTTTTCTCACGAAGTGAAAAAACTATCGTGAAAAGAAATACTAACTATTTAGCCCCAAGAATTTACGTGCTGTTATCTAATGATATAAAAAAATCAAAAAGTTTTAATTTATATAAAAATCGAATTAAAAAATGGATTATGGAAACAGAGAGACGATTTTTTACCGATATAGTAAATCAAACTCTACAGTGACAAAAGTAGCCATTTCAAGAATATGTGTCTGCAAGATTATGTGTCTGATATTTTAACTTACCTATATTTTGTCCTTATACCCCGAATGTGTCTTAAACTGGATTTGACAATATATTTTTTTTTTTCACTGGGTTTGACAAAGACCCTGTTTGTGTCGCCCAAAAAAGGCAAAACAAACTGTATTAAGGTCACAGTACAAGTTTGTTCTAAAAACTACTTCTGTGGCTTAAGTTTGTTTATTCACTCTCTACTTAGTATGTATTATTTTAATGAGGTAGTTACTAAGTCTTTTTAATAATATGTTACTTGTATTTATCCTAACTTTTATGTATCTATCTTTATATTTATATTTATTATTGAATTTATGTACTGAATTGAATAAACATTATTTTTATTATTATTATTATTATTATTATAATCTTGTAATTAACATTTTCTTTCATTTCAAATTTATTGATTTATTAAAACAAATATATATTGCTTTTAAGATTATTGATAATGACAAAGATTACTTGTTCAATGTTATTACATTGTTCTATCCTGATTAGTAATGTTACATGAATCACACTGTAAGATTCATGTTTCTCTCATCATTTGCTTTTATTAAGTTTTTATTTATTTTCAAAAATAATCTATTTTAACTTAGATTCATTTTATTAAGCTGTATAATGTCATATCCGAATATCTAATTTAAGTTTACCTACATTAATACTATATTTGTTATACTACTTGTCAAATCATATTTCATTTTAATAGCAAATTTTCAAATTTAATGTAACTATTTTATTTTGATTTAAGGAGGTCCTTTCGCCACCCCTTTCGCCACCAATGTTAAATAAAAAATATTAGATTATGACTAAAATTTATTTTTTTTCTAATAGTTGAAGTCCTTATTTATCTAATGTTAAATTTTTAACTATACCTTACCGTGCAAATTTTTGAGAATTTTTTTTTAAAAATGTATTTGTACAGTGTCTTATGAGAAAATAAGACCTCAACAACAATTCTCGAATTATAATATTATTTATTGATTAGATGAAGTAGAAAAAAACTAAAAATAGGGTTTTTGAAATATTTAGGTTTTGTTTTTTACAATAAAATATATAGGACCTTGGAATTTATTGAGAAATTAATATTAAAAAAAATTTGAAGTAACCTAGTTGAAAATTTTATGTGATTTTTTAATATTAATTTCTCAATAAATTCCATTGTAACCTATATATTTTATTATAAAAAACAAAACCTAAATATTTCAAAAACCTTATTTTTAGTTTTTTTCTACTCCATCTAATCAATAAATAACAGTAAAATTAATTATAGTCTTACTTTCTCGTAAGACACTGTACAAACACACACATTTTTAAAAAAAAAATTTCTCAAAAATTTGCACGGTAAGGTATAGTTAAAAGTTCACTATTAGATAGATAAGGACTTCTACTATTAGAAAAAAATTAATTTTAGTCATAATCTAATATTTTTTATTTAACATTGGTGGCGAAAGGACCTCAGTAGATGGGATTAGCCAGTTCTGGACCAAGGTCAGAGGCAAGGTCAGAGGCAATTGGTGTAATTAGTAATTACCCTAAGTACCCACCCCCCACCCTTCGAGCAAGTACCCCCCACCCTTCGAGCAAGTACCCCCCACCCTTCGAGCAATTAGCAAGTACCCCCCACCCTTCGCGCAATTAGCAAGTACCCCCCACCCTTCGCGCAATTAGCAAGTACCTCTGAATTACTCTGTACACCATGTTATTGCATAGTGTAATGAGTGTAATTGCATAGTGTAATGAGTATAGTAAGTACCTCTCAGTACACATAGTGATGTAAGGACCAACCAATTATTCTGTACTGAGTGTAATTGCATAGTGTAATGAGCATAGTAAGTACCTCTCATTACACCATATGCCTACCTCTCAGACAGTATTTATTGTGTATATCACGTAGTGTAATAAGTCTAAGTACTTCTCTTGTTTACTGTTGTAGCATAGGGGAAATAAGTCGGCGCCATGCACACCCTTGACTCTCAACCGCCATAGCTAAAGTGAATCACCGGTCTTCGGCAGACACGCGCGATGTAAATATTGTTGGAAGGGGTAGTATCCCACCCTTCGCGCAATTAGCAAGTGCCTCCCAATTATTCTGTAAATTATATACTTTAATGAACGTAATTGAGTAGTGTAATGAGCATAGTAAGTACATCTCATTACTCTATACACCTTGTAAGTACCGCTTAAATAGTCATTACTATTTACCTCCTAGTGATTACTATTGTATTCTATATTACATACTATGAATATTGAGAAGGAAAACATAGTGGAGGTGGGGATTTTTAGGGAGGATATATAGCGACCTCATATCCAAATGGAATCAGTTTAAAATCGTAAGCTTTAAGAGTCTTTAGAAGTTTCAAATAATAACTGAGTGTAGTATTGTGTAGTATTGTGTATTATACAGGTAAAAAAAATATTTATTTGTATTCTACTATGGCTCAAACGCAAATTGATGCGGTTAATAAATTACTTGGAGACTGGCCCACAATATTGGACCAAAGAGAACTAAAGTCATTGGTTATAGGTCAACTTTATATTATTAAAACGATATTGGTCAAAGATACCAGATATGGTAAATGTTTACTTATTCATTTAATTGATCGGCACTCACAGGAGCTTTTCCAGTGTTGGTTACCGAGACGCATTTTTGAAATAATGCCACCCGAAGTCATTGCTATGATAAATGATTCTACTGGCCAATATGCCATGGCCTATTTAGGGGAAAAGCCGTGTTACAACTCAACTACTAGGTCTCATATAAGAATCGATCTAGTTGGCCAGCAATCAATTAGTTAAATCCATGGTAGAGTCACTGTAAATATTTTTTTACTTTTAAACACATATAGATATCTAATATACGCAATATTTCATTAAGAATTTCCACAATTTTATCGTAAGTATAACTTGACCAATATTTGTTCATTTAATAACGGCCAAATATTGTTTCAGATTATTTCGACATGTGGATGATGTATTCCGAAGAGCACTGGCCTAAAGCCATCGACTTAGAATCAGCAATAAGCAGGCTTGGAAAGGAACTGGACGCACTGGCGATGGATGCGTTACACTCCATCAATTACGACGCTGAGGTATGGCTGTTTCCAGAAGCTGTGGCCTATCAAAACGATTGTTATGAGAAATACTGTAAAGGCAGCAGTCTTTGCTGCGAATATAATGCATGTGAGCTGGACTTAGATACATTCTGTGAGAAGATGGTTACCCTAAGTTTGAAACGCTTCTTGAACGAGGCCTTACCATACATCACCCCGCAAATAAGGAGTAAACATGGTTTAGATGAAGATGCAGACGATGAGGCTGATGATGAGACAGATGACGAAATGGATTAGGGATTACTTATATAATATATCTATCTATCTGTGATTAAAATATAAATAAAACAATATACATAGTTTAATTGTTTTTTATTTAAAAAAGGTTACATCTTTTTATTTTTGTTAAAAGTGAACACAGGTATAAGTTTGGATACAGTAAATTAGATTATATGAACTACAATGGCATATATTCAGTGTGTACAGTGCCATCTAGTGCATTATAACTTATAAGAGCTTCATGAATAATAAGCGCATACGCTTTAGTGTTGGCGGGAAACTGCATTTTACGTGTTTCGAATTCAACCTTGACATCCACAGTTGAAGATTTGATTGGTTTTGGATACATACTGCAATCAATTACGAATAGAGGGTTCGCTCTAAAGCCATTCAGGCCTAACATCGGCTCAGGATTTTCCTTTTTATAGTAACTTCGCTGAAAATCTTCATAAGCATAATAAGCGGGAGTATCCAACTTTTTCCCAACATCCAAATTCCAACGCTCTAATGGGTAAACTTCAGAATTTAGATATAATCTGATATTGCTTATATCAGCAGCCGTAAACGCCGTCACATCTTCTTTCCTGTTTTCAGTAAAAGAAGTATTTTGAAATCCAATAATTACATATCTAGGTCGTTCCATGGATGTAGTGGTTTTAATCGCCCATATGTCGTTAGAAGTTTGTCTTAGAGTAGGTAATTCATAAAGATCCCATTTATGGTGCGGTATTTTAATGGATTGCAAATGTTTGTCATTAATTTTTTTATACATGAGAACATCTGCATCATTTTCGGGAGTAATGTGTTTGACTATCCAATCCATTTTAGTGATAGTTATGTCTGCATCGACTTCTCCTATATAGCAATTTTCGAATGCTCGAGCAATTATTACAGTCATCTCATGCTTAACACCTATTATCCCTTTTTTGTAAGATTCAGCAAAACCAAATAGATGTTTTAATAAGATTCTACCTGTAAATGTATTACTCGTTGAATCAACCAAAACTTGATTCTCTTCGCTGAGGCCCCAACCGGATGTTTCTAATAATTTCGCATGTTTTTCACCATATGACACCATATTTTTTATTGCTGTCGTTATAATAGGTTTTCGACATTCAGCAATCTTTTGTCCACCCATTTCATATCTAATTTCTTCAAATAGGCCAGGAAGAGCATTGTTGGCCAAATAGCACTTTTTATTAGCCTCTTTTGGCTTAAATGTTCCAACTATATTGATGTAACTATCGCAAATTAAGAGATTCAGGTCCATATTATTGATCGTAAAGGTGATTGTATCAGAATGTTTGTAATTTGGCGATCCCGTAGGCGGGTGAATATATCCATCGCATCTTTTGATTGAGTTATCGACGATCGGCTTTTCAAATACGTCCAACATCTCATTTCTTACATAAACAGCCATTATTTAATATCTTATATGGAATCCAATAGATTGAAGAAATTTATAATCTTTATTAGACAACAGAAGTCTTCTTCGCTTTACAGTTACTCGACGAATGTTCATGTTTTTCCCTTCGATTCTATTTATATGATTATTTAAATGGGTGCTAGTTGAATGTCGTGGTTTGAAGCAGAATCCCATATTAGTTTATCTCCTTTAACTCGAGTGTGATATTGATAGTTTCCTCCCCAAAGTCAATCAACTCACCGTTATCATCTACAACTCGGATAGTAATGTTGTCTAGGTATTGCCGACCGGCAGGTATGACTGGTAGATAAATAATGTTATGAGGTTCCTTCGTCAGTTTGTATCCTGGCTCAACGTCTATGTCAAATGAAAAAAGGGTGTGGGCTTCTTTCCCATTTATATAGGAACCAGAAATAATATTACAATCCAATTGAACAAGGTGGAGGTTCATAATATTAATCGGCCTTGAAGAAACATAAGCTTGAGGCCTTGGCGGGCACTTCGAATTACTGAATCCTAAGAGGCTAGCTATACTGTTGTCACAATCAAAGTTGATTATGAATTTAGATGAAATTTCACATTTTAGAGTGTTGTTGTTCGCCGACAATTTAAACATAGCATCAAGTTCTCCCTGATTTATAATAGTTTTGGTATCCGGATATAGATAGTCATATATAGCTTTTTGGACGAACTTATTAATTTCATCAATCTCATAAGCGCCGGGTGCCACACGTACATTAATTTTTTTCGGTGCACTGCCTTCCTCGGCCCAACTCTTCTCTCGCTGCACCACATCTGCCCAAAACTTTTCTGGGTCTACCACCTCTAAACAGATGATATTATTTTTTGAGGTGATATTTTTGATAGAATGGTAGGCATAAAATGCTATTAATCCAAGACCATACTGTTTATTAACATCCAATTCGATGGGCGGAAAAAAATCATTGCTGAGAATGCTTGACGCTATGGACGACAAATTAAATGTTCTTGACATGGCTAAGAAGTATGTCACACTGACTTCGAAATCTATTTTCGATTACATAAATTATAAACTCGCTTTTTAGTGGAAATTTTCAGTTCTCGAATTTTACAAAAACAACAAATTACGTGTTTTGGTGTTGGATCGTCGGTTACGTCAATTGACCCACGTTTCGAAAATACCGTCGGACCATCATTTACGTCGATAGATTCATTTTTAGAAAAATCCTTAGGTTGTTCTTCATCATGGGTATTCATCCTTCAGAGAGAAGAAATTGCAAACACAAATGTCCACATAGGACAGTATCAAACTTCTGGTAGCGTTTATAATTATAGTGAACTTCAGATACCGGCCAACGCCCTTTATACAGATAACTAATTAAATCTGAAGGTGGGGGTAAATCACCATAACTATCGAAATATATTGAGGACGCATCTCTTTTCTTGTAAGCGACCCAATGTGTTCCTGGCCCGCTACTACTATCCAAATTTACAATGGCTGATTCGTTTTTTAGTGGCCCGCAGTTTGGTAAATTATCTCTCATATACACACCTCGAAAGTAGGGAATCTTGAATCTTTTGGCAAAAGATTGTATGTCTAAATTACTGAGAGGTCTTCGAGGTAGTGAACTTACGAGTTTTTTGGCCGATATGGTTTCATGTAAAGGCCCAACCCCTTTCGATAGGGCTTTAAGTATAATCCTTTACCGTTTTTTCCTAGAGAGATGGCTTCCATGGTTCTATTGTGTCGATTAGCTTCTGTTAATTGTTGACTATTTGTTTTAGCGGTGTTCACTGCTTTGACGATTCCGGATGCCGCTCCTGCCAAGCTCCCCAATGCAGATAATCCAGCAAAAATAGGTATTAATGGTAAAAATCCACCTTTTTTTGGTATCGGTATAATACGGGGAATAATAATTTTTTTCTTTCCCCCAGCTGCTTTAACATATTTTCGGGCAGCCATGAGAGATGATGCAGCCATCTTCTTGAGTGTTTTTTCCCCCATTTTCTGTCCGCCATATGTCTTTAATACCCCTTTAATCTTACTGACAATTCCTCTACCGAAAGCAATTCGTTTTTTGCTTTTTGTTCCGCGACGCCGCTTTCTAGACCGTAATTTATGGCCCATACCAAAACTTCGCTTTGTTTTCATAATATTTGTGATAGTCCAGGCAGCTGCTTTTTCACCAACTGACGCGTCGCTAGCTTTAAACCGAGTCCAAGCTAATTCTTGAAGGTCCTTATCAGCAATATGTCTAGCTTTCAAATCGTTTGCACTTTTAGAATAAGCGATATCATGTAATTTACAGGCTTTATCTAATTCATTTATTCCGGGGTCGTTACGCGCTAAACGTTTTTGTAAGCGCGTACCTGGCCCACAATATTGGTACCCCGGTATGTGCAGTTCAAATGGTAATTTATTTATTAGGGAATTAACAAACCCTTTTCCACACTTTCTTTTTGAATAACGTTTAGTGATAGATCGCACTCGTTTGACGCTAGGCATTTAAATGAATGTTACATGAGCGATGGTTTATATAGCCAAAGACAGTCAAACGATGCGCATAGTCAAAGCACAAAATAGTATCTGTGTGGAGAATTTAGATGAAAAAGTTGGTGATGGGCTTAGTGAAAATAAGATTCCTAGACACGGCCCATTGTTGCCCGATACAATACGCGGCCTTCTAATAGGACCATCAAATTGCGGTAAAACAAATGTTATGTTATCACTACTCATTCAACCAAATGGGCTACGATTTGAAAATGTATATATTTATTCAAAATCATTATACCAGAAGAAGTATGAGTACTTGCATGAAGTTTTGACTCCGATAAAAGGGTTGGGTTATTTTACGTTCAACAATAATGAAGATATAATTCAACCAGTAGACGCCAAACCAAATTCCATATTTATATTTGATGATGTGATTTGTGAAAAACAAGATGTTATTAGATCATATTTTAGTATGGGGCGACACAGAAATATAGATTGCTTTTATTTGGCTCAAACGTATTCGAAGATTCCGAAACAATTGATTAGAGACAACGCAAATCTAATAATTATGTTTAAACAAGATGACCTAAACCTACGTCACATATATTCAGACCATGTAGCTCCAGACGTGTCTTTTAGAAAATTTCAAGAAATATGTGTGGAATGTTGGGGTGAAAAGCATGGATTTCTAGTGATAGATAAAGATAAAGATATAAGCGCCGGTAGATATAAGAAAGGATTCGATAGCTTCATATACCCCTAAACAATGCAATACGCGTTATTTTTCAAGTAGCGTCCAAGGCGGCAGGTGGTTTCAGCGATTAAAATGTATAGCAATAAAAAACATTTCGACATCAAATCGGAGCTGGCCGCTGTCTCCGATTCGGTTAGACAGAAATTTAATGCCTTAAAAAGTGGGCGCGTTGAAACTCTGCAAGCTCTAGAAAAAATGTATGAACCGCTGACGAAACCGTTGAAAACAATTTCAAAAGCCGCAACCTCTAACCCCTCTAACGCTAAAGAAGAAAACCCCGCTAACACTAAAGAAGAAAGATCTGGCATGAAAAGGGAACTCGCGTCAATATCACCGGACTCGACAAAATATGGAGAAAGTTTTGAAAGTGCAATATCCGACCGCGATGATGATGATGATGATGATGATGATGATGATAAAAAATATATTAATAAGCATTTAGAAGAAATATCGCGAGGTAATAAACGCTATGATACTCGGTACGGCGTATATATGGACAAAGACATGAAAACAATGGTTGGTAATTTAGAAGTAAAATTTTCTGATGGCAAAATCTCGTTTTGGGATGGGGATAGAAGAGTTGCTGACTACCACGGCAATCCGGAATTGTATGAGCTACTATTTTATCGAAGCCCTAAGAAGGTAAGTAATGCGACTATGGATACATATAAGGAAATATTACAACTTACCGGAGCGGCCTTTAAGGAGTATGACGAGTCCAAAGGGCTAAGTAACAAAAATGTAAATAAATTGAGAAAAATTATTAGACCATTGTTCTCTCCGGTAAAGATAAAGGGTGGAGGGTTTTCAAAAATACCTAAATACAAAAAAATAATGACCTCTAAACCCACATACGTTTATTGGAACAAGCCGAGAGAATTGGTGGCTAGATTGCGTTTATTATGGAGTTCAAAGCAAGCCGGCCATACTGGGCACGATAATGAAATTTTATCTATAATTGAAGAATTAAGAGAAGAGCGAATAATATATTAAATACATGCGCTGTAGAGGTCAGTCGTAAACGGAATGTCTTCAAGGAACATTGTAGATAAATTCGGAAGAAAAAAGAAAAATCAACGCGTAATTATTCGAGAAAAGAGGGGTCTTGGATTCAAATTAACAGGTGACGGTAATTATGATATGCAAACCAAACGGTTGGTGAACCTCGGAGAGCCAGAACAATCGACCGACGCTGTAACGGTTGGATATGTTGACGATCTTACTAGGCAAGCAAAAGATCACGTTTTAAAAGCTTTAACGGAATCCATTAAAAACGTATTACGCGAAGCTACTATTTATTTCGAAAATCAGCAGAGTGAACTTAAGAAATTAGTATTTGAACATCGAACTGTGTCAAGCAATAGTATTGGCGATGTTAATGTTAAATACCAATCGATGTTACAAATAGTGAAGCACAATAGAGAATTTTTTGAGGACATACTTACCACTACAAAAAGTAATATTTTAAAAATTATTACTAAAGTTGATATTTTGGAAAGTGAAATAAAAGGCATAAAAAATTTTACTATAATTTTAGAGAACCGTTTAACTGATCTTACCGATAAATTCATTTAAGTGTAATACGGAAATTCTTCGAGACCTTGAAAGCGTCAAAGGAAGTATTGGACAAAATACAGCGGTTTTATCGAAAATTATAGTAGGACTGGAAGAAAGGATCAAAAAGATTGAATAAAAAATTGTATTTTAATTGGAAAGAATGTCTAAGCACCAAATAATTGAAGAAATCCACCGATCTGCCCGTCGAAATTTTCCCAGAAGAAGGACTATTGTAAAAGGATATGCCGACTTGTGGCAGAGTGATTTGGCTGATATGCAAAGTTATAAAGATGAAAACGATGGTTACAGATATATTCTAATTGTCATCGATTGTTATACGAAATATGTGTGGGCGAGACCATTAAAAAATAAAACAGGCTTACATGTTAGAAATGCCTTTTTAGATATACTCCAAAATTGCGCACATCATCCTAAAAATCTACAAACGGATCAAGGGACAGAATATTATAACAAGGAATTTGGGAAAGTAATGAAAACATATGATATAAATCACTATTCGACTTATAGTACAATGAAAGCGTCAATGGCAGAACGTGTGATTCGTACGATAAAATCCCTATTATATAAAAAAATGGCTATGAGAGGGAAATACAATTGGATAGATATTATAAACGGTGTCATTAATAAGTATAATAACACCACGCATTCAATCATAGGTATGAAGCCAATAGATGTCCTGCCGACAACTAAACTCAACCAATATAGGCAAAACAAAAATAAAGTAAGGCGTAAAAAACCGAAATATCGTGTCGGCGATGTCGTAAGAATAAGTAAATATAAAAGCATATTTGAAAAAGGGTATACTGCTAACTATACAACTGAATTATTCAAAATAAGAAAAATAAATAGCACATACCCCGTAACATACATTCTAGAAGATATGAATGGTCAATCGATTAAAGGCTCATTTTATGAGTTGGAATTATTAAAAACAAATTGGAAAGATGTTTATTTAGTGGAAAAGGTCATTCGGACAAAAGGGGACAAAGCCTTGGTGAAGTGGTTGGGATTCCCACAGCAAGAAAACTCTTGGATTAATATAAATGATATTGTTTAGTATGGATATTAAATGAAATAAAGATTTAAAAAAAAACAAGTTTTATTTCCCTATTAACTACTACATATACAATAATAAAATAACTTACACTTAAATATATACAGAAAGCTTAAATAATAAACAATTATACAAATTAAATCTAAAACTAATATATAGAGGGTCATTGGATGCATAACAAAGCCGCCGTATTGCAACCCCTGACTCCTTTATTTCAAGCGCCGATGCATACAGGGCAAACATTTGTGTCGCAGAAGTGGGAAATATATCGGGCGCATACATCACATGTTTGCGGATCCTCCAAATCCCCCCCTTCTACAACAAAATGCTGATGCTCGTGTATGTACCTGGCATTTGGATTTCTTTCGACCTCCATCTGCTCGTAATAAAGAAAGCAGGGGTTGCACAGACGTTTGCTCCGTTCCATGCCGGGAATAACCAACTTCACAATAACGGAGCTGGATGTAACGCAGAAGTGGTTACCGCCTCTGGCCTGAAATACAGCCAGCTCCCTTCTTATTGAAGTCGGTGATCCAGGGCAATCAGCCTCAATGCCCTCATCATCGTCGTCGCTGGCGGGTTCATCGGCGGGTGGGGCTGGACCAACGGCGTCTTCACCCTCTTCGACGAGTGGTGCCGGACCAACAGCACCCAAATCCTCGTCGGCAAGTTGCGCTAGACCAGCCACGCCTTCTCCATCACCGTCGGCAGCGGCAGCAGCGGCATCAGCAGCCTGTAAAGAAGTATATTGATTAGATATTTTATAAGCATAATAATTAGATATTTTATAAACATAAGGTAATAGTTAAAAACTTACATCACGTTCTATGGCGTCCCAAAATTCGTCAATGCCTGGCTTGTTGGCATCAAAACGCGCCAACAAGGAGAGCTGACGCTCGATCTCCTCAACCGCATCAACATCAACAACAACAATTTGTCCATCCATCTTTGCTATTTTTTATTTTTTCGGCTTTCTAATATTCTTAGTGGTCAGCTACAGCGAAGTGACTGATGCTGGTAAGTGGTCGGGACCTCCTTATATATGGTTATGTATTCCCACCTCCACTCTCCCAACCCTCGAATTTACCACCTCCCCTGCATAACATCACGCTCAGTAGGGTGCATCTAGTTCCGGAAAGTTGGATGTCAGAAAAAATTTTACTCTAGCATTAATCGGCGCTCTGCATATAATACAAATAACTACAGATCGACTACAGCTATTGCAAGATACGGCATGCCCACATGGTATAAAAACCATTTGCACTTCCTTATCGGTACAAATCTTGCAAGTGAGGCGCTTACTCATAGAACAATCATCGCTTAAAGTATGCATAGTAGCGCGAGGTCTTCAAGTAGAATGTAGGTTGAATATCTATTTAAGAACTATATGTGTATGTGTGCGGTGAGTATTTATAGTGATCTGAAAGATTGTGGGAGATTGGGAGACTCCCAACAAAAAACTGTTATATCTTAAAATTATATTATTGCAAGTGATGCAATATCTAATCTTTCATTTAAAAATATTTCAGCGGTTCTGAAAAGAACCCTTTACTAAATTTCCACGCCACCATCGCCTAGGTATTAGTATGGCACATTGCATTTTTTTTAATTTTATCAACTGCCGCCCGGATCCGAATTGATGTGATCTAACCACTTTGAAATGCCTTCCTTTGTCGCCTGCGCCCGTTCGCTCACTTCATCGCATTTCACCCTCATCGCCTCGCAAGCCCTCTTCCGCTCTTCATGTCCCGGATGGGCCTCTTTGACCCTTGACATTTCAATACCCGCATCCACCTGGCTTTGGCGCACAACATGTTGGCGATGTACGACCTCTTCCAACTGCCGCTGCAAGTCGGCGATGTGTAGTTGGATGCGACTATTTTCCTCATCCAATTCGTCCAGCCTATACTGAATTGGCGCTGAGGCTACCTCCATGGCCTTTTCTTCCTCATCCACCTCCATCTTCAATTCTTTGTAGGTAGATCGGGTTATTTCCAACTGCTCCCTATCTGCCGTTAACCGCGTCTGGTGATTCATCACGGCGAGCATTGCTTTATTGAGCCGCATACTAAGTTCATCCTGCGATGATGGTATGCTCGGCTCGGCTCGGCTGGTTGAAGCCACCACGCTTGTCGAGGGTACCAGCAACAATGTTGGTGCTGGTGCGACCTTCGGCTTCCTTGGGGCTCTCGGCTTCCTTGGGGCTCTCGGCTTCTTGGTTTTAGGTGCAACCACTGACAATCTTTTTGTCGCTGCCGGCAGTCTAGGGACACGAATATCCGTATGGACGATAATCTTTGGCGAGTCTTCAAACTCATCCCCGCTATCGTCAATTACATAGGTTTGTAATGCGGTTGGTACCGGGGCTGAAATGGGGGCTGGTACCGGGGCTGGTAGCGGGATGTCACTTACTCGCGACACAGGTGACACGGGTCCGATTGACATTAGCAGCATCTCCAGATCAAAGTCGTCATCTGTCATACAATCATGCAGTCTGCTCTTGGGCTCCATAAGGATGCTGTTGATGGCATTGGTTGTCTCGTCATTGCAACTCATGTTAAAAACTGAAAATAACTGAAAATAACTGAAAAAGTTTAGTAGTTCACTCAGCTAGCTGAAATAAACTAAATTTCTTAGCGCTGATTGCTCGTATATATAGTAAAATCGGGAAGAGTGTCAGGGTGGGAGTGGAGGGGAGACTCTCACAGCCTCATATTGTAAATAACGACCATTGCGCATCGAACCAATGATCATATTTTTAACTACACAATGCACAAATTTCGGGTATACGGCATATTAGTATATATTATTAAATTGCAATACTCGGCATTTCATAGGGTAACATCTTGCGACTGTAACATGATGCTCATACATTTTTGGAATACCGCATAATATATTTTAAATAATATTCAATCTTAATACGAGGTATTTCATAAAGTACTATATATCATTTATTAAGCCATATTGGTGTAAGGCTGTGCATACCTCTAAATAAAATAGTTTGTCCTCTTGGGGCAAATTATTTGTAATAAGTTTTTGTTGGTTCTGAAAAGAACCGTTTTTATAGTTTTTTGTTGGTTCTGAAAAGAACCGTTTTTTTTTTCGTTTTTTTTTTCTGACGAGGGCAGATACCCTATTGCGAGTCAGAATCGCTCTCCGAATCGGCATCCGACCCGGACTCAGCATCCGAGTCGGTGTTCGACTCAGTGTCGGTGCCACACCACACGTCATGCACGTCCAATATCAGGACGCGCGAGTCGCATGGACCGGGTGGCGTTGATGGTCGCCTTGGTCTTCGGAGACCATGGGTGGTATCGCACACCCCATCCAAGTCGGTCATTTGACCCCAGCTCGTATCTACTCCGGACGTCGAATCGCATTCGGCTACTTCGATTATATCGGCCATGTTAGTTACTCAACGAGTTGAAGTAAACTGAATTTCCTAGCGCTGATCTCCGAATATATAGTGATCGAAAAGATTGGAAGCGGAGGGGAGACACTCACAACATCATGCGCTCACGCATCTATGGAAAGCGAGTCAATAGCTGCGTATAACATTAAGACTTATCTAAAGGCACTGCCTTTACTATGAATTTTTTTGATGGCCCTGAAAAGGGCCGTTGTCTGACCAAGGTAGGTGGTCTTTACGAGTCAGAATCGTCAAAAACCACCAAGCCGATGTCGGGATCGGCATCGGCATCCCAATCGGAGATGTCGTCGTCGATCGGAGGGTCGATGTCGTCATCCCACCAGTCCGAGGAGTCGCCACTCTCCGACTCACTGTTCGGATCGGTGTCTACTTCGTAGACACCGGGCGGCTGCAGTGTGAACCCCGATGTGGAGTCGCATGGACCATTCAACTCGGTGTCCCACCCGGCTGACAATAGGTCAACAATATCAACCATATCTGTAGAGTCGCACTCGGCGATTTCTGCCATGTCTGTCTGGTGTGGTGAGCTGAACCAGACTGAATGATAATGCGCTGTAGCTGGGTATATACATCAATCGAAAGGAGTGGGGAGGAGTGGGAGTGTTGTGAGGAGTGGGAGTGTTGCGCGCGCATCGCAGGGCCCAAAATTTTTACCTCAACACCCTATCAAAACAAAATATACCCCCTAAAAAATTTTTTCCCCAACACCCTATCAAAAAAAATCAAAATAAAAAAAATACCTAAAATTTTTTTTTCCCCAACACCCTAGCAAAAAAAAAATCAAAAAATTATAGGGGTGGGGGTAATTTTTTTTTTATTTTCTTTTTTGTTTTTATAATCCCTATCCCTATGATCCCTATCCCTATCGCATTTCAAATAAACCCGGCACAGATGTTTTTCGCCTAATTTTTTTATCTTGACCCCTAGACCCCTTTTATCCAATGGAAAAAAAAATAAAAGACCAAAGTTTTCTTTCCACACATTGACTGATACCGCCACGTATACTATTTTTGAAGAAATTAATCATATCAATATCTGTCAGCAACTCTAACTCCACCTTGGTGTAGCGCAACATCGCATCCCATGACAGACCTGGAGATGTATAATATTGCGCTGGATCTAGTTTATATGCTTTAAGCGATACATCTCATAACATTAGAACATCTGATTTTAAATATAAATCAGAATACGATCCCAAGGTTTGGCAATTAAATACATCCCACACTTTCTGGGCCCTCGCGTAATCCTCGTCGGATATGTGACAATCATTTAACTTATCATAAAACTCATCTTTTGAGGGTAAATTTGGGTGATCTAATTTCAATATATTATCCATGAAATTATATGGAAACACCCCTTTCTGTCTCATCAAATCAAATTTTTCTTTTTCTGCAAAACATTTCCTTGTTTCAACAAAAAATTCTGATGGCAAGTTTTCCGACAGCCCAACCAAGGAATCCGCTAAAAATCTGTAACTATCCAAAAATCTGAGTTTTATGTAATTTTTTCTCAAAATACCGTCTCTATCTACATAGCTATGGGTGTACAATGGTTTTGTGAACGAAATATATTTTTCTTTATTTTGGGCAATAACTTCGGCTCTATCACCTTCCCCATACAATTCTTTAATAAATAAATGGCTGTTATACCCACTCAAATTATGGAAAAATATTGGGACAAATTGCGGGATTTTATAATTTAAATTACAATTGCTATGCGCGGCGCCGGGTGTTTTCTTACCGGTAAGATGGCAATGATCTCTTACTTTAACTTCGCCTTCTTGAAAGGTCTCATCGCAAATAGAGCATATAGTCGATGTGTTAAAATCATCTATTTCATCTTTAGACAGTCGCTGCATTGGAACAATGTCTTTTAAATGAGTATTATAAATAGTTAATACATCATCCTCTAAGCGTTTTACGAAATCGCTCGCGGCATTATCGCCGGTAAAAGTTACAAATTTCGTCAATGAATCATCAAATGAACATTTAATCAGATATGCAAAAGCATATGGCTCATGTTGGTATGTAGGGATGGTGAATTTTTTTTCCGGATCTGGTTCGCAATGATCTATAGGTTTTAGGATCGATTCAAAATCGGCATAAATTACAAATGGGACTCTTAGTTGCTTACCATAATTTTGAAACTTCAGTATATTTTCGGGGACATAATTACCGCGTTTGTCTTTTTTAAGCTCCACTGATGGTGTACTGGTATATATATGATTACAATCGCACAATTGATGACGTAATAGGACGCTTTCAGATGGAAAATAAAGTAAACACCCGTCACAAAAAAATTTTTTATGACCATTTTTAGTTATTTGACTCGAAACTAATCTGGATATACTTTTAATCCAACAATAGTGACTATTACCGGAATCTTCTGTTATTAGCAGTAAATTTATATGATGCCCTAACCTTCTACGGGAATATCGTAATGGGCCTACTATTTCAAATTTAGCCTTACCATTTTCATAACTATGTTCCAAGCCATAAACATTAACACTTATATCATTGAGGTCTTCAAATTTTGAAATGTCTTTAAGCTTCATGGGAAATTCAATGCCATCAACATTCAGCACGGTCTCGAAGTGTGGATACGATGACATTAGGCTAACATGATCTCTGGCTGGATATAGAGCTGATGTGATGGCCCAAGCAAAGCAGTACGCATCATTATTCTGCACATTCACTACACCCTTCTTGGTTTCAATAAACTTAGGCAGCTTTATGTATGAGCAGCCTCCTAACGGAGAGTACTTATTTATATTAACTTCTAGAAATAGTACTTCCTGTAATGACCAACCTGAAACAATGAATAATTTATTAGTTACCGATGTATTATGTATTATATAACTACTATACCTGAATCTTTATGTTGGAAGTCTACGGTTTGAGATACCAAGGCGTCCTTAAAGTTTGCATATACCACATCCAAATCCGTCGGCAAATCTAGTATTCGATTTATGCTATTAAAAGATTTGATTTCAGAATTATCTTGGCTCTGCAATACATATGTAGCGAAGACCTCTACATTAACTTTAATGGCATTATGGGCCCTCAGAACAACTTTCAACAATTCCAATACCCTCACTTTTATAGCCTCAAAAAATGTTATATAGTCTATATGTTTTTCATCACTTTTGACTCTATAACTTGCGATTCTGCACTTAAATGCACTCTTAATTAAATATATACCATCGACATGAATTGTGCATGCCTTTTCTTTATGACTAAGACTCCTCATATGTGATGTCATCTGATTGGTTGCGATGTCTACATTACATGATTCACATCTACTTTTATGAACTTGTGGGTCTACGGTACGATGTGAAACTCGCATTACACGAGCTTGTTTTACCGGTAAAACATCCGGGCTTGAATTGGCGGTTCTTTTCGTACCGCTGGATGATTCACCATTGCGGTTAGATATCAGATTACAACTTTTATTTTGATGTCGTCGTAAATTATCTGCTCTTGTAAATGTTAAACCGCAATTACACTTATACATATCTACTATTTTTATGATTATTTCGATATTAGATAATGAAACTTCCAACGCACTTATAGCTCGCGACTGATCTCATTCGTATAGATGTGATATTATATACCTCTCAATAAATCCCCACCTCCACTATGCTCCCCTCCCCTATTCATAATATACGGGAACAGCTCCAATTCTTGTTACTTCGGTATAGAGTAACGTAAATTCTAAATACATAGTAATCACTAGGAGGTAATGAGATGTACTTACTATGCTCATTACACTACTCAATTACGTTCATTAAAGTATATAATTTACAGAATAATTGGGAGGCACTTGCTAATTGCGCGAAGGGTGGGATACTACCCCTTCCAACAATATTTACATCGCGCGTGTCTGCCGAAGACCGGTGATTCACTTTAGCTATGGCGGTTGAGAGTCAAGGGTGTGCATGGCGCCGACTTATTTCCCCTATGCTACAACAGTAAACAAGAGAAGTACTTAGACTTATTACACTACGTGATATACACAGTAAATACTGTCTGAGAGGTATGCATATGGTGTAATGAGAGGTACTTACTATGCTCATTACACTATGCAATTACACTCAGTACAGAATAATTGGTTGGTCCTTACATCACTATGTGTACTGAGAGGTACTTACTATACTCATTACACTATGCAATTACACTCATTACACTATGCAATAACATGGTGTACAGAGTAATTCAGAGGTACTTGCTAATTGCGCGAAGGGTGGGGGGTACTTGCTAATTGCGCGAAGGGTGGGGGGTACTTGCTAATTGCTCGAAGGGTGGGGGGTACTTGCTCGAAGGGTGGGGGGGTACTTGCTCGAAGGGTGGGGGGGTGGGTACTTAGGGTAATTACTAATTACACCAATTGCCTCTGACCTTGCCTCTGACCTTGGTCCAGAACTGGCTAATCCCATCTACTGACCTCCTTAACTAATTTTTTATAATTATTCTCTCTCTTAAATTTACCATATCAAATTACGCTGAAATTAGGATTTTTAAGGGTAAAACGATATATAGGCAGATATATCGTTATACCCATACATTTTTATTTTGTGGTAAAAGTTATAAGTATTCAATATACATATACAGGGATTTCATTTCAAAACTAGCCACCCAAAATAACTTTTAAAATATCTTTAAAACAAAAAACACGTTAATTTATATTTACGGGTGGACACATTTTACAAGTATTGTAACCGTGCAGTTTCATCCCCTAAGCGGTGGTGAATATCACTTCTAAAATTTTAAATAGAAAGGGTATCATGAGATAGCTCTTCTTAAAGGTCTCTTTTTTTCCAATCTTTTGACACATTATTTTTTTAAATCGGATTAATTTATCATATTAAATTAAAATGCATGAGTATAAATACCGAGATAAACAAGTTAGCAAAAACCTTAAATGTTTTTTGCATAAGATATTTTTGACCGTAAATTAAAACAATTTATTATTAGTAGATTATTGGTTTCGTTGTGTACTGACAATTTAATTTTGACAATGGTTTATTCTTTACAAGAAAGAATTGAAATAATCTTTATTTATGGTGAAGAACAACGCTGTGCACGCAGAACTGCTCGTGTTTTTAATCAGAGACATCCCGATAAAAATGTTGGGCATCAGTATGTGTTGGATTTAGTTCATAAATTTCAAGAAACTGGAAGTGTGTGCAATAAAACTGTAAGGAATCGTAGAGTTTTAACTGAAGCTGCACAAGTTGAGATTTTAGGTCATTTTGCCATGGAACCTCAAACATCAATACCAAAATTCTCCAGATTAACAAATATTTCCGTTGGCTCTGTGCATAAAATGTTACGGCTAAATAAATTCTTTCCTTACAAAATACAGCTTTTACAACAGCTTGCTGAGGATGATTATGACAGAAGATTAGAATTTTGCGAATTAATGACTCAAAGGACAAATGAAGACCATAATTTTATCACAAATATTTGTTTTACTGACGAGGCAGGTTTCTTTTTAAATGGATTTGTCAATAAACATAATTGTAGGTACTGGGACAATACAAATCCACATGTTTTTCGGGAAGAGCACAGCCAATATCCTCAGAAAATCAACGTATGGGCCGGAATTCTTGGTAATAAAATTATTGGTCCTATTTTCATGGAGGGAAATTTAACTGGGGAATTATATTTAAACTTATTATAAAATCTGATAAATCCTCTTATAACCAAATCCTTAAAAAACCAAATAGATCAAGATGGAAATTTGTTACTAGACGAAGAAAACCTATTTTTTCAATAGGACGGAGCACCTCCACATTATGCCTTGCCTGTACGAAATTGGCTTAATGAAACATTTCCAGATAAATGGATCGGAAGAAGGGGCGCTATAGAATGGCCAGCGAGATCACCCGACCTAACGCCCCTTGACTTTTTTTTATGGGGACATCTAAAAACTGTGGTGTATAAAACTCAACCTCGCGATATTCCTGAACTTAGACGTAGAATAGTGGAGAAGTGTGAGCGGATTACACCAGAGACGCTTCAAAAAGTGCGGGATGAATTCGAGCTGCGACTTTACCATTGCCTTGCCAACAATGGCGGACATTTTGAACATCTTATTTAAGTACAATGTAATTCTTACGCAAATAAAATATTAATAATGTAAATACAATGTAAATAATAATTATTTTAATTTAAATGGTTAAAATGGCATAACTTGGTGAAAAATTAATCCAATTTAAAAAAATAATGTGTCAAAAGATTGGAATAATAATAATAATAATAATAATAACGTTTATTCAGTAAGCCAATGGTATAAAACATAACAGCATTATAATGTAGCGGATATCAAGAATATAATAATAATAATGAAAAAGGAAAATGAATAATACAATAGAAACCTACCAAAATATGAACTTACTGAAAAGGACATATTCATCGTCAATCATACAAGATGAAAGAAGATGGTTTTCAATATATCCTGATGTAAAAAGCACAAAAAAAAAAGAATTATAACAAAGATTATAATAGTAAATCCCACAAAAAAAAGACAAACAAAATTATTAATTAAATAATAATAACTAACACCAATATCTAATTATAGTACCTATCTAACAATAATAATAATACTACAATAATTATTAATTGATGCGAAGCATCAATGAAAATATTTTTGATAAATCTTAAATTTTAAACGATACTTCCATGTCACCATTTAATATATAACATTTTATTTTACGCTTTAATGCACTTACAGATAAGTTTTTAAGTTCAGGGGGTAGAGAATTGATTGTTTTATAAAATATGTAAGTAAAAGAGCTTTCAAACATCTTAGTCTTGTATTGCGGGATTGATACAAAATTTCTTCTACGGATATTAAGATTATGAACATCGCTTCTGAACCTTATCTTGTTATGTAAATATGACGGCGTTTTAAATGGTAAAATTTTTTGAAATAGGCAGCAGGAATGCAAAAAACGAGCTTGACTTACTGTCAGCCATTTTAGTTCACTCCTTTTACGAAAAACCCGTTAATTTTTTTTTAATTTATAAATTAATCTAATGCAGGTATTTTGAATGCGCTGAAGACGCTGGTTATTGAATTGAGTAATGCATGGTCCATAGACTGAATCACAAAAGTTCAAGTGAGAAAATACAAGCGATTCACATAATAAGATTTTAGAACGATGATCCAGGGTGTCTTTATTGCCGTAAATCATTTTTATATTCGTTACACATTTTTTTAATATATTATTAATTTGTTTTTCAAATCTAAGATCAGTATCAAGGAATACACCCAAGTTTTTTGCGATATGTGTATTAGGCAATATTTCATTGTTAACTTTAATTTTAAGTTGATCATTGTAATTAATTCTATCTTTTTTCCTGCCAAACAGCATAACATGAGATTTAGAGGGATTTATATCTAAGCAATAGTCATTAGATAATTTAAAAAGTAAATTTAAATCAGAATTTACTTTGGCTATGCTTTCTTCAAATTTACAAGCAGGGAATGAAAGGTAAATTTGAGTATCATCCGCATATTGATGAAAATTGCAATACTTCAGTGAATCTGGGAATAAAGATGTATAGATGCAAAACAATAAAGGCCCCAAAATAGATCCTTGAGGGACTCCATTTTCTATTTCTAGTGAAGAAGATAATTTATCTTTATATTTAACATACTGCATTCTATTTTTAAGATAGTTATCTATAAGACATTTCGCATTTTCATTAAAACCTAGGTGGTGTAATAGCCCTATTAGCATTGCATGATTTATTCTGTCAAACGCCTTGCTATAGTCTAATAATACTAAAACTGTAAGGTGATTTTGGTCAATAGCTCTAATAATATCGTCAATGACTGAGAGTAGGGCAGTGTTGCAACTGTGATTGGGGCGAAAACCAGATTGATTAATAGGAATAATATTATAATAATCTAGGAAGGTTTTTATTTGTTGATAAATAACTTTTTCCATAACTTTAGAGGCTGTGCAATGAATACTTATAGGCCTGATATCTTTAAATTCATTTGGATTTTTTATTTTGGCCAATGGAATTACTTGCGCAACTTTCCATTGTGATGGAAAAATTGCGGTACTGATAGAACTGTTAATGATGTGAGTTAAATATTTTATTACAAACGGACAGCAGTAAAGTAACATGTCCAGTCCAATGTCATCAGCACCAATAGCTTTAGATTTTATTGACAATAATATTTTATACACATCATTCTCACTTACTTCGCTGAAATGAAACTTGCCAAGTCCTTCTTTTCTGCTAGAGTTAAACTTTTCCAAAATAACTTTGTTAATTTTATGCTGTGACCGAGAAGAGTTGATAAAAAAATTATTCAACATATCGACGTCAGCTAAGTTATTAGGAATTTCGTTATTTTTATCATTAGAGTAAATATTAAGTTTCTTTATTTCGCTATAAAGTGTTTTAGTTGAAAGATTATTTTTTAATTTGTGGGCTAAATAAGCTTTTTTCTCGTGAGATACAGCTCTGTTGGTAAAGTTTCGTAACTCTTTATAATATATCCAGTGAGATTCTTTTTTAGTTCGTTTAAAACGACTTAGAGCATTGTCCCTTAATTTAAACATTAATTTGATATTTTCAGTTATCCAGGGTTTACTTTGTTTTTTTTATATTTACAGAATGCAATGGAGCAAATTTATTATTTATATTTAATAGTAGGGTCGTAAAAATATCAACTTTTATATTTATGTCATTAGTACGGTAAATCTGGTCAAATGGTAAAAATTACAGTTCTTGATAAAATTGTTGCATATTAATTAATAAAAGAGACCTTTAAGAAGAGCTATCACATGATACCCCTTTTATTTAAAATTTTAGAAGTGATATTCACCACCGTTTAGGGGATGAAACTGCATGGTTACAGATACTTGTAAAATGTGTCCCCCCACAAATATAAATTAATACGTTTTTTGTTTTTTTGTTTTAAAGATATTTTAAAAGTTATTTTAGGTGGCTAGTTTTGAAATGAAATCCCTGTATATCCTTTTTCACAATATTTTGCTAATGGTATTTTGTTATTCCTGTGATTTAAGGTATATGTTGATAAATATCGTTATTCACAAAAAAAATCGTGGATTTCGAACACATATCGATAAACACATTAAAATAATGATAAAAATGTGTACCTTCTGTACTTGTACCACTGTTCCCTATGATAAGGTAAATGGTCATAATCGTATAATAAACATATCCCGGTTTTCGCAATTTTCGACTTATACCCTTTTCCCCGCCGGGCCGCCTTTTATGTTTGATATAGTTCACGAGTTATATCATATCTATAGACAAATATATAAAAATATATGGTTTTGATTATTATTTATTTATTAGGTTTGTAAAAATTAGTTAGATAATAGATAAGAGAATCTATATTTACGTTTGAGACACTCAACATACTCGAATTAATTAATTTTTTATAAATAACGCAAAATAAAACTAAAAAGAGATAGTATTTGTATCGAGTTTCCATTTCTCAAACTTTAAATTATTAGATCTAAAAAACAATAAGTACTTATATCATTATTCCGTGTCATTTTATCCTTAGATTTTTTTGTTCGAATCAGAAACAGTAATTTTCTTTAGCTACCGAGAAACGATTTTAAATCCCCAACAAAGAAAAATGCAATTAGGCTAATGCGCAATCGACTTTTCTCTCTCAGAAGACTAAAACAAATGCTAATCGAAAGCAATTTGTCGTAGAGAAAATGTTTAAATAATTCAAAGAACGGCGGAAGAGGAGGCAAGTCAAGCTCGGCAATGCCATCATGGCGTTCGGGGATATCGTGGGAGTCCCAGATAAGCCTTGAATAACGATTCACAACGTGGAGAGTATGTAAATACCAGAAGGACTGGATAAGTAATGAGCCAGTGATTACCTACCAATCTGGAACGAACGGCGTTAAGGAAAAAGGGAAATTCTCAGGAAAGTGATACAGGAACCGAGACAAACAAAAACAAATTCGCGTAATTTATTTTTATAGGTACATTAATTTTTACTAAAGTAGCTTACTTACATGGCTTCTATTCACATTTTCACTTTCCTGTTTTAGGAAAGTAAAGAAATCATGATTTTTCTCGACCTCCACTTATATAGGATTTTTTACTATTTTTGCGATGATGCATGTGTATTTGTGTGCGTGTGTGTGTGTGTCTGTGTGACTGTATCCAGTATAACACAAAATTTGTTAAAATAAAAAACACTAATTTTTTTTTTTTTTTTGGAGTGAGGGTAGCCATATGTGAGCAGTAGGGATTAAGTGTAAGGGTTAAAGGAAAGGTCCTTTATTTCTCACAAGTCAATTTAATTGGCGACCGGTTTCGAAGCTGTCACTTCATCATCAGGTACACCTAAATGGAATGTCAAGGAGTCAGTTGTAATAAAAAAACAATTATAAAAGCATGAACGGACTTTAACATAAAAAAACAGAAAAAACACAAAAGAAGTTAAACAATAACCTTGACTCACCTTGACTATTTCCATAAAGGAAGCGCTACATAAAGTTTAATAAAACGAGTTAAAAAAGTCATATGTAATACAATAGTATTTTTAAAATTATTGTAGGTTAGGTTAAACCGCGAGATGTCTGTTTGAATAAATTAATTAAAACACATGTAAGACTATTATTAACTAAACAACACAAAATAGCTTTTACAAGCACAAACAGTTTAAAAATTTTTTTAAGGATATAACGTCAATTAATAAAAGTAAAAAGTAAAAATTATCAGACTCAAGACATCTATCTAGATTTTTTAACGAATCAATGTAGTAAACTATAAATTTTAAATTTAGTGGATAAATAGTGTACTAACAAAGGTGTTATTTACTGAAAGTGAGTATAGGGGGCGGTGACAGAATTTATTGAAAGTAAAAATATTGAACTGGGAAATGAGAAAGCAAAAAATACTAACAAGAAAATTAGAACACTGAACAAGAAAATATGAAAATTCATATGTAAAAGGGAAATTTGAAGCAGATAATCAAAAGAAAAATTACTGTTACAGGAAACGGAAACTAAGTTGACAAGTACGAATGTCAAAAAAAGAAAAGTCAAATTTTGGCGTATGACAACCACGTGGGAGAATTTGAATAAACTAATAAAACATTTAATAAGATGCGAGTGGTCAAAAAATTAATGGAAACAGAGAAGAGAATCTAAATTGGGAGAGTTAATTAATTTGTGGTAACTGATTGAAGATCAAATGAGTGGGGGTATAAGTCTGAAATTAATTTAAGTAGAACTGTTGGAACTTGTCTTGAGCAAAACTTCTTCCTCTTTAATAATAAAATTTTTACACAGACAACAGGATTAGCTATGGGTTCGCCTTTATCTCCTATACTTGCAGACATCTTTATGCATAATTTTGAGAATAACAATATATTAAACAACAATCCTTAGTAATATCCATTTTTGTCAGAAAAAATTACAGATTTTTACAATATTTTACAAAAATAAAAAACAGTTCTATTTGTAAGTATGTGTAAAATACCATATTAATGTTTTGTAATGAACATTTAAAAGGGAAAAGTATAGACTAATATACCATACAAAGTATTATCCCATAAGTGTTACGCGTAGGGTTATATATTGAATATTTTAGTAACTAACCTATCTTAAAAAAAAAACATAAGGACACAAAACACACTTTAATCAATAATTAAAGACATTTTTAATGAAATTTAACGAGTTAGTAATGTTTAGATATGTCTTGTTTATTTTAGACAAATAGTTGTACAATTTTTTTAATAATCGTTGACTAAAGGACTTTCTTGATCTCATAGGTTATACATTAGAACTACTTTTTTTTCTTATTGTAATTATTTTTAATATAACTTATTATGTGTTCATTTTTATAAATGTAGATTATTGCATTATACATATAAATTAATTTTATACCCAGAAGGTTTGCTTATTTAAATAATAGATAAGATAAATGCAAGATAGATTTTTTTATGCCTAATTTTCAGAACATAAAACCAAGTTTCATTTCATAAAAATAAATTATTTTAAAATAAACAATATAAAGATATTAATTTAATTTTAATAATTAATAATTTTTAAGTACGCCACTGCGCTCTGGTTAATCGCTTTTCCGTGGCGTTCCTTTATAAGGGAGCGTGAAGGAGTGAGAGGTGTTCTCGAAAGTCTTTAGCTAAAAAGAGATGTTACATGTTAACAGATCTGTGAAAAGTAGTGAAACAAACATAAAATCACTTGAATCAGCTTAATTTGTGCAACTCACAGTGACGTCCTAAAGTAAAGCGGGGCAAACGAACTTTCCAATCACTGACATAAAATGAAGAGGATATGCTATGACGATACTAAAAGTGTCCGCACAGTTTTACGGCATATGTCAAACTCAAGCAAGTGGAGTTAGTCAGTTTTAGTGAGAATAAATACCATTTTTTTTTAAATAGCATGACTTAAATGATATAAAAACATTTTTATTCCAGTCAATCTTCAAATATAAAATTATTAACGTCTAATTAATCAAAATACGACTCAAAGTGCATTCATTTGTCATATAACAAAATAGTGTTTATATCCGCTCTACATTATTTTATCTTGATGTTTCCAATCAAGCGGTCAAACTCTAAAATTCACCATAAGACAATTTAAATTGTGTTTATTTATAAACCGTGTTTAAATAAAACGGCGAATTTAATAAAACGAAAGTATGTGTGTCAATTCAATGATTGTTAACGAAACACGTCTCCATACTTCAGTTTAATGAACTAATATTTTTGAGGTTATGTTTATATTTTGTGTTGTTCCAGTTTCTACAAATTATTCGTGTATTTTATACCCAACTCTAAAAAAGAAAACTGTGTAAATTGATACAATGTTATCGATATTCTTTCATAGGAAAATCATCAAAATTTAAACAGACCTTAGATTGCAGTTTCCAGCCATTATTGTACGTTGTACCAGAAGGTATTTCACAAGTATGGCAATTTTAATATATATTTTATTTGAACAAGGATAATTTCTTGACCCTAGTACAATTTTGTATGAACAATTGTTTTATTTTGTAGGCTGTCCCTAATGAATTTGAAATTATAAAAATAAGTCCTATCTATAAATACTACAGGTATTGACAAACATTGTCAGAGTGATGTAGCAGTGAGGATTTAACTCGAATGATAATGTCGCAAGCATTTACAAAAAAAATGGAAGTTAAACTTACATTTCAGTTTTTTTATAGACGATAAAAAAATAAATATTGCACTTGGCTAAATTAATTCAAGAAACTAAATAGTTGTGTCTATGTTAGGTAAGATTTATAGAGACATGTTGATGGTATATGATACTATGTCATAGAAATATATTACTAAAACTAATAAGTCATGTATATTAAAATAAAGTTCTAATAATTATATTATTAGTAAACAATACATATTGTGACAATAATTGGGACTTATTGGATTTTTTGTCTACATATAATTGATATATGAAAATATAGAACCCAAATGTGTCCAAACAACATTCAGTCTGCTCTACTAAAAAGTTGACTAGAATGACTGCAGTTTACCTCCGAGGCACTGATTACCCACAAAATATTTTTTAAAACTTTGACTTTATCATGTTTTTATTGTACCCATTTTTTTAGTCTAATATGTTATTGTTTTGGCCTTGATTACATTATTATTATAATACTCTTCACACAGTAGTCTTTGAAGAGTATTATAGGTTGACTTTGTACGATGTCACGTTTTTTGTCTGCACGATAATTCAAAATTGAAAAATGATATCAACTTAAAAATTATAAGCAAAAAACAAGCTCTATAAGGGGACAAAGTCTATTGAATAAAAAAAACTGATTAATAAAAGGGGGTTAAGATGGGTTAATATTAAAAAAAAAAACCTAAATTAAAAACGAAACTCAAAAAGCGATTCAACATAAAATTTTTAGCAAACATCAAGCTCTATAACGTCAAGAAGCCCTTTGATTTTAAAAAAACAAGAGGAATCTTTACATTATAAACTAAAAGACCTGCGGGGCAACGGTAGTTTAGTGGGTATAAAAATTACAACTTAATTGTGGAGACTAAATACTACAAAAGTACTTCCGAGACCAAACAAAATCAGCATTCATTCATAATTTTAACAATTGCATGTAGATACGAGGGATGCATATTCTAAACTTTAACGCGTGAAGTTGAAGACAAAGGAACCGAAAAATATTCCACAATAGCACAAAATAATATTACCTATGTATTTTACAATATAAGTATGGTGAAGATTAAAACTTATTTTGGCTGTCGACAAATTTGGTTAAAAAATCTTCTTTAAGAAATATACCTTTCATTTGACGAAAAACGAAGGCCTAAACGAAAAAAAAATATTCTTCATAAAAGTTTCGCCTGTATATTGACAAGGTAATAGTGCTTTCCTTATATTTTTTGCTATGAAATTAACAAAAATATAGCAATAAACAATTACTGATGTCATGGTTTTACAGAAAAGGAAGCAGTCTCTTGAATGTATGCGTCTCTCTCAGGGAAGAAATGTATGCAATCTGCTTGACTCTCTTACATTATTTTATATAGGTATTATCGATTTATCCGCTATGAAGGCAAATAATGTTTTATAGGGTGTATTACTTCATGATTTTCTTTTTTTGAGGAAAATAAAAAAATATAATATAAACTATTTATCGAAGGTATAAGCACAGTATATATAAGTGTAGGTTATAAACAGTAAGGCTATTGCTTTGCAAAATACAATAAATTCCTAATAAAAAATTCAATAATTAGAAGTATATAAGGCATAAATTAATAATATTAAAATATATAAGTGCAGGACTTAAACTAATCAAAATCAGATTCACCACATTAATCTACATTTTCCAAAACATTAGCGGCTATGATCAAATTATTTCTGCAGTTTTTCTGTGCCATACAGGTGCATTAACCGATGTAGCCAATATTTTTTTCTGCATTTGCAAATTTTGCTTTTATAGTCTAGAATAGAATATTATTGTTAAAATATTGTACATATATGAAAATTATCGGCATTTGCATTTGCATGATAAGTTCTGTTATTTATGGTAGCAGGTCGAGCATAATCTTAAGAGTGGGTATCAGGCTTCAATCTTGATCTACTTTCCATTCATACTCTTCAACATTAGGAAGCTGCATTGGGGTCTTTAAAGAGCTTAGCCAAATACTTAGCTGGTAAAAACATCTTAAACAATGTAATCTTAGGGTGTCTTCAGTCAATGGCAATTTAACAATTATTTTAAAGGGGCCATTAATCTCCTCAAAATGTTAATGGCATTGGCAGTTTTTGAATACAGTTTTATGAAAAATTTTTCAAGATTAGAGAATGTGTTTTCAGAGTACCTACGAATCAGTGTCAAATCCATCCAAAAGGTGATGGTGTTCAAGGTAGGTTTTCCAACAGGTTCTTTTTCCAATGCTAGACAATTGGTTGGATTTATTACAACCTGTCACAGAATAAAAAGAAGGCAAATTTTTTAGAAGTTTTTTTATCAAAATTTAAATCATTTACTGTTATAAATCGTCACGAGTCTCCTCGCCCTATTATGAACCATATCTTTTTAGTTCAAAACTACTTAAAATAAATTAATTAGACTAGAACATCTGTATCGTTGCAATCAATAATGCAGCGTGAATTCCCCGAATTTCTGGCTGATAATATGTGCAACAAGATACAAGTATCAGCTTCTTCAAGATTTAAATTTAAGAAATCGTCTTTTGATAATTCAAAATTCATCCCATATTTATTGATACTCGCGAATCCATCACTAGATACAAATTTTTAAGAAGTTGCTCTGACAGAAAATGTGTAAAACGTCTTTTATTAAATATTGAATGAATGAACAAGTTTCATTATTCTGGAAGTGGAATATTGGGTCGGTCAATTTCTATATTAATTGATTTCTGGGATCATCTCTTTTGACGTGTATTTTTGATAGAATTTTCTTTATAATGATTAAATACCACATCTATCCTTTGAGCATTAAATTTATTTTTAAAAATAATCTTTACAAATATATTAGCATATTCTTTAAATGATATGCAACTTTTGGACTTTCCCAAACCTTGAGCTATTGCTATCCCATTAAAAATGTGACAAGTTTTGCAAGATCACCTAGGTGCAGGTAAGTCTTTGTGGGTCATATTGTTCTGAAATATTTCCCAATAAACTCTTATTTGTAGAGGTGCCGAGATACCCATTTACTGTTAGAGACATGGGAGAGGCTGTCAGATTAAACTTAAATATTTCGGCATAATTACCTAATGCTTCTGTCCATATCCTTTGCTACTAAAATATTGTGAAGAAACTGTTGACCATGCAAGAATTAAGAAGTCATATTTTGATATTATTTGTGTCTTTGCTTCTTGCAACAACAAATCTGTAATTAAAATGTTTAACGAAAACTTACCCAACTTACCCAAATATATTCAGGCATTCAGCTATAACAGGATGAATATAGATGTAATAAAAACCTAAAAAATGTCTATATTTCGTCCAAATTTATTAGGAACTTTAATATGTAACACATTTATTAATTTTTTAAAAACAGACAATATGACACTTTGTCCATTGGCACCTAACGAAAAGTTTTATAATAAAAAAATAAAAAAAATTTGAGCATATCAATAATGTGATGCATCAGCCGACACGTAGAGAGAAACAGAGCTATACTAAGTTTTTCATTAGGACCTTCCTTTTTGTTAAATGATAAAATTATATTTAAAAAAATGACTTTTTAAACAAATTTTTAAAGGGCTGAAATTTTTTTTAAATAAGTATAAAAAATTACTCCTTACAAAGATTTTATTGTGCATTGGACCAAAAAATAAATATTTTTTTTATTCGGCGTATCAGAATCTGGATTTTTGATGATAGTGCCCTTCTGCACAGTCTAATTTTGTGTTACCTCCGAAATAAGGGTAACCTTATCATGACCTTTTATCTCTGAAAAATTCAGCTTGTGACAAAGGGGGGTAAATCGTTTTCTAGAGCAAATATTTTAATACATACATTCTACTAATAATAATTGATTAAAAGCGTCCATAGTTTAGCAATACATTCCCTTCTATATCACATAATAATATGTCCTCGATACAAAAAGTCAAAGTAACAAAAACAGGAGGCCAATGTAAATAAACAATAAACGGTCTCATGACATTTTATATTTTTAAATAAACTAGGTTTTTAAAAAATATTTTCTATACCTGTTAAATAACAATATAAAATAACAATATAAAAAATTTTATATTCAAGCGGATTTTTCTTGCTAATAAATTTCCAAATCTTATTTTGCTCTGGATTTATTGTCCATGTCATATTAAAAGGCTTTAGCAAACAACAGAGGATTTTATGAGATTGTTTAAAAAATGCCTTTCCTTTTTTTTACAAATGTCTCCAAATTTTGAAACAGTGACTCGTTTTCGTCTTTCATTTTGCTACAATCCACAATCATCTTGATCTCTTGTCACATTCATTTTTTTCTCATCTATAGACTTTATGAAACTTTTTAGAAAATCTTCTTTTGCAACGCGCATCAAAGAGTGTGAGAGATCAAAGCCACGCTCGAAAGCAAAAAAAAATTATTTACTAAGTTCGAAAAAATATAGAATACTTTAACAGTTTAAAGAGTTGTTAACATGCTGGAATTCATTATTCTTAACTCGAAGATGTATTCATTAAAAAAAATTACCGTGCAATATAAAAGTTAATTTATAATTCAAATCTTATTGTATACTTTTTAATTTCGGATATATTTTTTTAATAAATAAATGATAAAATTTATTTAAAATAATGGAGCGAAATTACTGTATGTAAAATAACAAAGTGTACAGACATAAAACAAAATAAATTCAAATCACTTGCGTACCTTTATCACTTGTAAACAATAGAAAAGGATATGTATTCTGTTGGTGTCGCCCTGTAGACGAAAAAGCTTTTAACGTATTTTTTAAATTTTTATTGAGAAAAATAAATGTTCCTGTAAAAATTAAAAACATATATTGTTCTCTTCTAGCATTTTTATTTGTATTTGTATTTTTTTTTTTTTTTTCGATAGAAAGATATCTTCTTACATTTTCTCAAAATAAACCAATTCAAATGTTCAAAAAGTGACTCCTTTACCAGTACTTACATGATTTTTCAAAAAATAAAAAATAATCCGTAAAATTGGTGTACTACGAAACCCATTGCATATTATATAAATATGTCTATATTAGTATTACAGAAATGATTTACGTAAAACAATAAGGTGTACCTACAAATACGTAAACTTTAATTATCCCTCGTAAATCATCAGTAAAATATTTTGTAAATTGTTTTCATTCACAAATAATAATTTCTTAAAAATCTAACAGAGGCGCCACTTGCCAGACGGAAAATCTTGCAATGTAAGGGTTTCGTAGTACCCCCACTTTTAAAGTTCATTTTTAAGTATTTTTAAGAGAAAAAAATATGTACGTGTAGATAAAGGTTAAATCTATGCTCCTCTGAAACCACTTTTTCAAAATTCAATTTAGTTTTCTCTAAAAAAAATTGAGAAAATGGATCAAAAAAGTCGAGTTTTGTGTTTTTTTTTTTAGAAAAAACAAATTGAAATTTTGAAAAAGTGTTTCCAGAGGAGCACAGATTTAACCTTTACCTACATGTATATATTTTTTTCTTTTAAAATTTGTCAAAAATAAACTTTAAAAGTGGGGTACGAAACCCTTGCATGCTCTGCTCTAAAGCCAAGTAAATACTCCTCTTAAGGAGGTTGAAAATATAAAAAAAAAACAAATCAAAAATGAAAAGCAAAATCAACATGAAATTTTTAGTTAAAATCAAGCTCTATAAGGAGATGGTCTATTGATTGTGAAAAAAAATTGAATAAAAGTGGTTGGAGGGGGTTAAGGGAGGTTGAAATTTTTAAAAACTCAAAAACGAGCAGTAATGTCAACTTGAAATTTTTGGAAAAAATCAAGTTAAATAAGGGGATGAAGCCTATTGATTCTAAAAAAACTGTTTATACATCTTCATTCTAGTTTGTATCTGGGTAATGTTATGTAATGTGATGAGACTGATCTTATAAAATAATCATTTTAGTTCACTTGATTTATTTGCCAATAAAAGGTGTTTAAAAAATATTCATATTATATTACATGTGTGACAAATTGTGAAAATTGCTAAATTTACAAGAAAACCGAAAAACGGTTATACAGGGTGGCCACTTTTTTAATGGGATTTTATTAGTAATTTCCAAAGCATACTAGTTAGAAAGTCGGTTAAATGAAGAAAAAGTTGCGTATCTCGAAGCATAATCTAGCGGTGAAAATTAATCAAAAATAGCAGGCCCGGTTCTCGAGATATTTCGATAAAAGGAAATTCGACCTTTTCGGTTTTTTGGTTATATTTATTTTCAGAACTACTAAAAAATATTTTTAAGGTTTTTCATTTGATAGTAAATTTTCTTTGATTTGACGTTTTCATATTTTGGATCCAACGTTTCGTATTCTCCAGACCAACCTCAACTTATTTTTTTTAAATATGGACCTAGATATTTTATAACATTATGTGAAATAACTTTTCATCCTGCATCCAGTGGTGTATTACACAATGGCATTTAATGACGGTTTTTGGGTAATTTAGACCGTAATTCAAATTTTATTGGTACGGATCTGTATTTAATTTATAATCAGTGTTAATTTTTAAGGGTTTAATACTTCGAACATAAAGTGATTAATTAAATAAATGAGAATCAATAATTATTCAATTATTCGACTATTAAAAAATATGTTTTGATAAGAAAAATAATTAAAAAATATTCTTAATTCCATTTTTGACAATACATACCTACCATTCAGGTTCATTGTTCAGTAATTTTTGGAAGTATTGTTTCCATCTTTGCATTTGCTAGCTTTTTCCTTCTATTAAATTTCCCTCCTTGTCCTTAATGTAAATATTTTTTGGCGAGTGTTTTTTTTTGTATACCATTTTTATTTTTATAGAAATGTTTAATTTAATTTTTTTTTGTAATTTTCTTGTATTTTGCGATTTTTTTTTCTTGGTAACGCCTTTTCTTATTTCTACACATTTTTTTAACAGCCATTCTTTGTTCTACATGTTATCAGCCGTGAAAAGAAAAAGAAACCTTTTTTTTTCTAGAAATCAGTGCTTAATTTTTTTACAGTAGAGTGCTTCTCTTCCTCGGGTGTCAAGATTATATTTTTTTTTTCGTCTGAATCGTTCCTTGTTTGTAAGTATTTTTCTCTAAGTTTGTGTTTTTTTTTTAATTTCTTCATCACATTCGTTATCTAACCATTCCTTTCTTTTTTGCGTTTTTTTCTTATTAATATTTTTCTCAGTTGGTGTTTTTATGGCATTCTTTATGTTATTCCATTTATTCTCTACTATGTTGACCATGTTTAAAACTGGTGTTTTGTCTGCTAGACTTCTTTTCTGCTCTATATCTCCTTGATACCTCGTTTACTTGTAATTCTTCCATGTGCATGCAACCAAGTATAAAAACTTTTCGGCGTTTATCTACAACTCTTCTCAAACATAACACATTTGATAAACCTAGAGTTCCGTATGTTCGACGATATTAATGTCTTAGCTCAAATTCGAATAAATCCAGGATTATTGCAAGTTTCATAGAGAAAATCCAGGAAGTACTGTCACAAAGGAAACATTTGCTGCTATCCTAAAAGGTGTTTTAGAAAATTTAAGACCAGATGTAATAAAACAAGGATTTAAAAGTTGTGGTATATTTCCTTGGAATGCCTCGGCTATAGATTACTCAAAATGTCTAGGTAAAAATATTGAAAAAAAAAAAGAAATTTGAAGACGGCATAACTATTACATTTTCAAAATTTTCAAGTATAATCGGAGAAGACAGGCTACGATTATTTGAGAATATAAATGAGGAAACTTATGAAGACGAAAACCTATTTAAACTTTACCAAATATATAAAGAATTTATGAAGACCAATAGTGAACAAGAAAATTGGAATAAAAATGTGTATTCTGAAGATGTTGAGCAAGAAATCGAAGATAATTTTATTATAGAAACTATGCCAATCATTTTAGATGATAGCAAGAATATAAATATTGAAAAAATAGCAGAAGACATAAAGGATGATACAAATTATAATTTAAATTTAGACAAAAATACAAATATGGAACAGTTAGACCATCACTTAGACTTTGAACCCTCTACTTCTTTCGCCATAAATAACCATTTTATTTATCCCAAAACGCCAGAGAGAAAAGGAAAGAGATAATCAGAAAAAGTATTGACTTCTCCAGTTTGGAGAAAACATCAAGAAGAAAAGATCGAAAAAAAGAAATTAGAAGACGAACTTAAACAAAAAAGAAAAAAAGAGAGACTTAATAAAACAAAACAGAAAACAGACATAAAAGGGAAACAATTAATTAATGGCAAACAGCCAAAAAAAAGTCAGCAAAAAAGATGAATTCTGCTATCAACTCAAATAAAGAAAATGTTGGCAATGTTGCGAGTGATGTGTTACATAATAATATTATTGATGCTACTAACAACGAATCCTTTGTTGCTAGGGGTGAAATAACATCAACAATATTGAACAATGGTGTTAAAGTTTATTTCCCTCAGGCTTATTCCCAGCCACAATTCTTTAAAGTTGAGGCACCTGATATGAAAATTGTACTCGAAAACTGTTCTCCAGAGAATCGTTGCGAAATAATATTAACAAAACTAAGAAGTGACATCAAAATTTATCTCCCACTCATCGAATCAAATACCTTGTTAACATCTGCTACAAATAATAAATCCGTAAATGATGATTTTTTTTTCAAACCATGAGGAAGTCGATATTGAAAATGAAAATATTTGTGCAAATACTGAATCTGAAGATTCTTTATTTCCTATTGATGATATCACCACTAAAGTAAAAACTATAAAAAGAAATTTATTTTTCGATGGCAAACCACAAACCGATAAAAATAAATTAGTATCCAACATTTTACTTCGGAAGTCAGATGAAGAAACGTTTAAAAATGAAAAAGTCACCAAAGGACTTTGTTACAATTGTGTAAAAAATATTACATCGTCCAGATGTGGAGTTCGATGTTTAACTTGTCTTCGCACATTTCACTTCATATGTGCAAACACAATCCAGGATGGATTAAAATCAAAAACTTTTAAGTGTAAAAGTTGTATGTCGAGTGATCCTTAATATTAATATTTTTTTTTTGTTCTAATGATCTCATATTTAATAAAATATTTTATAAAAAGAACTTAATACTTATTTTCCATATGGCCAATAACTGTGTATCTAAGGTGACAATTACTGTGTTCTAGTGGCCAATAACTAAGTTTTTGTGTATTTTTTTATTCATAATATTTTTTTATATATTTGTGTAGTTCAGATGGCTAATATTTTGGTCAAACTGAAAAGTTGACATTCCAATATATTCAAAACAACATTTTAAAGAATATTGTATTAAATGGTCTTAAATGAGAATAGCATGAAGACAAGAACTATCCTTAACTGGCCAATGACTGTATCATTTACCCTACAAGAAAAGCGCGCGGCCATTCAAATTTGACAGTAAAAATTATACGCTTTAAAACCTGTTAGCCAAATTAAGATTTGAAATAAAATGAATTTAGCTCAAAAATACAACGACCGTTTCCCCTTCAGAAAAACAACTACTCCTTTGGCTAATACCACAACAGGCATTGAATTACATCCGAAGGAAAAACAGCAGAGATAGGAATAGGATTATCGTTTACAAATTAAGATTTGTTCACACAAACTGAATTTTTACGTTATTTCAGCGATCTAAAATCTAAAAATGAATTTATTTAAAATATATATATATATATATATATATATATATATATATATATATATATATATATATATATATATATATATATATATATATATATATATATATATATATATATATATATATATATATATATATATATATATATATATATATATATATATATATATATATATATATATATCTAGCTACGTGGCATTACTGGGACTCCATTCCATAAATGGCCTACCTAAACTCCACCGTATATACGCCATTATATACACCGTTATTTGTAAAGACTAATTCAACCACCATTAGTTGGATAGGTCAACGTAACGTCCACTATATACATTTGACATATGTTTTAGAGCTGTTTATGTTAATGCGCCTCCTCTAACTAAATAAAACGTATTTACTGAGCCTCCAAGCAATGTTGCCACTTTTTATTAACTTATGTAACCTAAGGATAAAACAACTTAGTCAGTCGGACCACATGTTTTAAGTTAAAATAAATATTATAAGCATCATACAGGGCGGGACACCGGTATCGCCTTGATCTGTAGAGCCAAAACTATTATATTTTTTCAATCTATTTTCACAGCGAAATGTACAATAGAGAAGGTAATAATTTAAAAATAATTTTTATCGTTCTGGGTTCTCCAGGAAAGTGATACATATCAAAATTACATTTATTTAACATGACACCTTGTTTTTTATTTTATATTTGAATTTGCTCCGCTTTTCCCATTATAACAATACCAAAAAGTATGTGATTATAGAGAGTATTTCATGCGTTATAACCAGTTTTATATGAAATTTGTATTGATTTTAATGACAATTAATTTACCGTGTTTACTTTTTAAGGGTGATATCTCAGAAAGGAGTGGGCTGAGAAAATTTTGTTATAGGAAAGACCCATCTTAATTTCATACGAGCAATCACCTCCTGAATTTTGTCGCATGAATTTAGAAACACCCTGTATATCCATATAATACGACTGGGCCTCCCGCCTTGCTAATTTTTAGGTTCACTGAGACTCTGCTGTAGAGTCCTTATATAAATTACAGCGGAGTCTCAGTGAACCTGAAAATTAAGATGGCTGGAGGCCCAGTCGCACTCTATAGAAATAGCGAGAGATATACTTTGTGTATATTAGGGACGTATATTATAGTACCTTAATATATATTTATATAGGACAACAGGTCCATAAAAAATATTTATTTATAAAAAATGCATGAAAAATTAAAAACAAACACGTAATTGTAGATTTTTGAAACATGTCTATCATATTTGCACCAAAAGTCAAGCCGTAAAAAGAAAACTAAAAATTCAAAGTCCTATGTAGCAAATAAATATTCAGCACTTTTTTGCGTTCATATTACACACTTTTAGGTACTGTCACTATAAGTATCTTCAGAAGTAAACAGAGATGTGAACTGGTAAATTACCGATAAATTACCGTGGTAATTTACCGTAATTTACCGTAATTAACCAGAAATAAATTACCGTAATTTACTCGTAATTTACAAAGTAAATTACCGATTTTTGTGGTAAAAAATTTACATTATTTACCATAATCAGATATGTGAACTGGTAAATTACCGATAAATTACAGTGGTAATTTACCGTAATTAATCAGAAATAAATTACAGTAATTTACTCGTAATTTACAAAGTAAATTACCGATTTTGGTGGTAAAAAATTTACATTATTTACCGTTATTTACCATTATATACGGCATTTACCATTACCATTATATACCAATTCACCATATTTCGCGAAAACGACGCCGAACTTCGGTGAAAATAAACATTGGATAACTGCTCTTCATTAAAACTTCCCTTAAGGCATCAGTTATCAAATAAATTACTAAACACTGAATATGATCGTGTAAAAAAGTCCCTGAACGAAAAAATTCATACTGCTAACACGGTAGGGATTCAAATTGATGGTTGGTCTAATATTCGCAATAAATCTATAGTTAATGTCCTCCTTACGGTAATTTCAAGATTTTGTAACTGAGGAATTGTTTGTTCTTAGTTTTTGATGGTATGTAGGTACTTTTTTAAATAAAACATAGTAATTATTTCAAGTTGAAGTTTTATTTTGTTCGGATTTTTAAAAATTTGTCCGGAATATTCATTAGGAATATCAGGAAATTGTATATTGTAATCTGGTAATCCTATTCTTACCATACCTGAGCCTGTGTTATATAAAATGGTAGATACGAAAGCAGCTCGTCATGAAGCAACTTTCATGTGCAACATTATATCCGAATTAATTGATGAAATAGGCTTAGAAAAAAATGTCAATTACAACAGAAAATGAAAGAAACATGACAGCTAGCTGGAATTTACTTGCAGACAAGTATTGCCATTTATAGATCTAAATAAGCCCTATTTGCTAAAGATTTTGTATGGACCAGTCTAAAAAATGGAAAAATGTTAGCAGTGACTTGGTGGAAATCGATTTGTTCAACAACAAAGTTAAACAAAGTAGCTGTAGAAGTATTAAACTGCCCACTGTCAACTGCTGCCACAGAACAAAGCTTATTAACGTATGGAAATATCAATACAAATAAAAGGAATCGACTAACAAATGTTTATATCAGACAAAATTTAAATATAGCGGAATGTTCATCCGGTTCATTAAAATTTTCTATGGAGTGTGAATCTGAATATGAATCCGACTGGTCTGAAGTAAATAGCGAAACTGAACTAGATAAAATAGTTGATTTAGAGATCTCATTTAGTCCAGCTCATTGTGAAATGCCAACGTAACATATGCATAATATAATTAATAAAACATAATTCTTATAAAATTTAAATAAATTTTCTTATACAAAGTACGAGGAACTTAAGTTTTATTTCATTTGATGTTTTTGTTTTCTTACGCGTTTTATATTACTTAAACCTAAATTTAAATTATATTTAGTAACAAATAATTCTATGTTCGACACAGGCACACACCTGGTTCGATCTCTGGCTTCAACAATTTTTTTTTGAATATTATTATTATTAATAATATCACAACTTGTTCATAAAAATAATATTTATAATAAATTTAAGTAAAAATAGAAAATTTTGGCAAATAAAAAAAAATGCATACAACCTATCTGAAATTATAGAAATATAAATAAGTAGGAAACAATATTCTAAATACAACATTACAAAATAACACTTTTATGTATTTCATATTAAAATAGTATTGATTAAAGGGGTGATAAATATATTTTTTTTTAAATATATTTGATAACGTTTGATATAAGTTTTTCATTTAGTAAACTTTTAATAACTAGCATAACAGCTCAGTTGGGAAAGCGTTAGACTGTAAATCTAAAGGTCCCTGGTTCGATCTCTGGCTTCGACATTTTTTTTTATTATTATTATCAATAATAATATCACAACTTGTGCATAAAAATAGTATTTATAATAGTGTTAAAGTAGATCCATAGAGAGCAATGTAATTTACAAAGGCCTTCTTTCAATATACAAATAAATGAAAACTTTATAATTAAAATGAAAAACACAACAAAATACCTCGGTATCATAATTGATCAAAATTTAAAATGGGTTGATCACATCCCAAGGCATGAAGATTCATTTTTAAATTTTATGAATTGAGGAAATTTATGACTAGGAGTTTACTAATTATTATTTACAATTCGCTGATTGAATCTATTTTAATTCTATGGTATATTATGGACTATATGATATTGCACTT
Source organism: Psylliodes chrysocephalus (assembly GCA_927349885.1). Taxonomy (NCBI): domain Eukaryota; kingdom Metazoa; phylum Arthropoda; class Insecta; order Coleoptera; family Chrysomelidae; genus Psylliodes; species Psylliodes chrysocephalus. The sequence continues at coordinate 18,717,492 of OV651816.1, forward strand.
CAACCCTGTCCAGATGTAATCCAAAATAGTATAATTAAGATTATCTACAAAAAACCAGCATTATATCCTACCTCTCTTTTATATATTAAAAAAGTGCTTTGTATAACATTTTTATGTGTATAAAATATATTACGGTAAATTACCACTGTAATTTACGACAAAAAATTTATTACCGTGGTAATTAATTTTGGTAATTAAAACCCGTAAATTACCACCGTAAATTACCAAAAATATAAATTACGGTAATTTTACATCACTGGAAGTGAATCATTTTTTTTTCCTTTTTTTTTATTGAGACTCTGATTCAGATTCTATATATTGCAGAGCAGAGTCTATGTGAACCTAAAAATTAACACAGGTAGAGGCCTAGTTGTACCGTATACATATTCAAAAATTTAAAGGCGAACAATATGAGCCAAATTTATTAGGGACGAACTTAAGTTGGAGTGAGGTGGAAATCATAATATAGTGCCCTTGGATTTTGGAGAGTTACACATTCAGAATGTGAAGGGAGGTTTTGTCTTCCTTCTCACAGAATCTGCACCTACTATTTTCTACTACCTCAGTGTACTAAGGTTTCCTGTGAGTTGGCAATGCCCAGTAAGGATCCCTGTTACAATACGTACCCTGTTCTTGTAAAATTGATAAAAATATAGGGTATTCTATTCATAAAATCATGTCGATGACGTCATTACTCGAAGATGATTTATTCTGTAGTTTAAATTATGAGAAAATATAGTAAATTAAAATAAAAAGTTTATTTATTTTTTTAAGTCTTGGTGACATTTGAGTTTTCTTTTTTATTTATTTACTTCTATATTATTTCCTAAATATACGTACTTATCAAAGTGCCAACCTTATTATTTAAATAGTATCAACAAAAAAAATTATTTAACATTTTCTAAAACAAAAATGTTTATTGTAGCATTTTATTTTCTACGGCGCCCCGTATTATTTGTCGCGTTCTTGATCGAAAATAGTTCATTTTAATTTTTAGACTGACCCGAGTCGAGAGACGAAACCAAAAAGCCTCCTAGTACGTATATATAATCAACTGCAACGTTGCCAAACCAAAAGCGCGCAGCGAATAGCTTAAGGCGCCCAGTTGACATGTAACATTAAACATCTTATATACAGCGAAATGTATATTAGCAGCGCACATAAGCGGCGAACGCTTGAACTAATATTTTATACAGCATCAAAAAACGGCTCAAATGGGCGTCCTCGAGATTTTTGTGTTTATGGGTGTTTTAGGGTGTCTACATCATCTGGAACAATTTTCAATGGGTTGTCACTGGGGATCCGTATATCGGAAGCCCAGTAACAGCGGAGTCTCAGTGAACCTGAAATTTAACATGGGGGGAGGCTCAGTAATACTTTGTAGATATATATATATATATATATATATATATATATATATATATATATATATATATATATTTAAAAAATTTATTATGTATGAAGTAGTTGGCTTTCAGGCTACTACATATTCCAGAATACAGCATTGTGTTCCTAACATTATGAAGAATATTATCTATAAATCAGAAAACACAGTAGGTATGAGTATAAAAATAAATGTAGCACATTAATCAAAAACAATGGATGTATTTACCGACATCGAATAGTTTCATTTGATTAGGAATCATACCGGCTTGAAGAACCACAAAGAAATGGTTCGTTACCAAGTAAAAAAAATTGAGTGGACTGCTTAAATGTTGGGAGAAATTGATCCCTGTGGCGTTTAATTATTTGTTTTTTGTTGTTATATGTAAATCGTATTATTAAAACTAATCTTTCTTTGACTTACCAAGGTATAGTGCTGATCCTTGGAAAAATAGGAAATATTCGTGCCACCGACACAATTGGTGATAATTTTGTATTCGATGTGGTACCGATTGTCGCAAAACTCGTACTTCGGCTATTTCCGTCAAAATATTCGAAGGCACGATTTGGATAAAAATGATAAAAAATATTATATAGGAACGTAACGATCCACTTTGCTTTGTGTAAATAGTTAGGATGAGGGTAAACGAACAATGGACAGTGTTAAAATTAGAAATATCTTTATAGGGTTTGTTCTTTAAATTAACCTAGAATCGGTTATTATTCTAAACATTCTGAGTTGGGTGTTGAAATTATTTTACGGTAAAATATTACAGACACATTTTACTTTAACTTGCACAAATAACACTGCCCTAAAATCCTTACTTTAATTCCCATTTGACTTATTTTTCAAAAGAATAAGCAAAACGAACATTACAAATCACAAAACATCTGTCAAATGTAAAATTTCGTTGATTTTTAAAAGTAGAAGCGTTCGTTTTTCATTTGCGATAAGTCAAAAACGAAAAATGAGATCAACTTGAAAATTGTAAGTCAAAAAGAACTTCTATAAGAGGATAAAGCCTTTTATTTTTAAAAAATATGATTGAAAATAGGAGGTTATGATGGGTTGAAATTAAAAAAAAATTCTAAATTAAAAACGAGAAGGGATATCAACTGTAACGTGATACTTGTTATTTTATATAGTTGTTATAGTGTTTTAAGCTCAATTGATTTTGGGAGTGGGTCAGGTTATTAAATAACTCGTATTACCTTGAAAAAGGAGTTGGGCACCACTATATTTAAAACTTACTATACTTAACTATAGATTAATGATAAAAATATAGAAAATCAATAACCATTAAGATATTATATTTAAACAAAGTTTTAGATAAAGTAGTAACAAATTCTAATTCACAGAGATTTACTTAATTCAAATTTAGATGATTTATTTAAAGAAAACGTATCTGTTGTAACAGGAGGTAGTATATTAGGAGTGATGTATGGAATTCTAGGCCTTCTTCAAAGGGATTCTTATTCTTAATTCTGGGCTTAAGATTGCACCAAACTCTTTGGTATAAAGACAATAAACCTCTTAATATAAAACCAAATAAACTGTTTAGTTACAAATCTCCATAAACTTAAATCTCCATAAACAGTTTTAGATATAACTCGAAATAAACCTTCTAGATATAGCCATGCTAAAAGTAAAAGGTAAAAATGTTAAGAAAGGAAATAGGAAATTTGCACAGGACCCAGATAAAATGCCTTGAACTAATAAACGAACAATTTAAAAATATTAAGTGAACAATTTCACAGAGACTAAAATTAATATGAAAACGAAAAATCTTATTTAACATATTCAAACATAGTAAAGCATAATATCTCATTCCAAACAAACTAATATATAAAATTATATAAAACGTACATGTGTTATTCATGTTTGAGGTTATGTTTAAAATTTTACATTTCATTTAAAAAATTCTTGTACAAAATATACATTTTCAACAATATATCGGTATTAAACCTTACCTTATTAAATCAGACAGAATATACGATAGATAAAAATGATTTAGTACATCGGATGACCCAGATATTTTGAAATGAATCTGATCTGGTTGATATATTCGAATCAAGTGAAATATGAACTTTTAACACAAGGCATAAACGAAAAATGACATTAGAGTAGAGATGTTTGTGTCAAAATAACGAAAACTGTTCCAACCGCTACACAACATGAAATGTTTAGTAAAAATGAAACTCTATAAGAAGAGATTAAACTTATTGATTCTTAAAATAATCTAATTGAAAATAGAAGTAAAGGGGGTCTGTTAAACTGTGAACATGATATTGTAGAATATGACGCATTATATATCTTCATTCTAGTTTATTCTAGTTTGTATCTGTGTAATATTATGTATTGTGATGGGACTGATCTTATAAAATACACATTCTAGTTCACTTGTTTTTTTGCCAATAAAGGGTATTTAAAATATTATTTTTTTTACCATGTGTGAAAAATTGTGAAAATGATTAAATTTACAATAAAAATCAAAAATGGTAAGTAAAGTTTCATATAATAATTAAAAAAAAAAAAATTTTACACAAAAATCAATGTCAAGCTTCCTACATTTAAAAATAATCTCAAAATATAAAGAAAAGTTAGTTGACTAACTAATAAAATTTATAGATGGTTTTTAAGGTATTTAAAACAAAACAAATGTTAAAATTACTAAAATATTTATTTATTCATTAATTAATAGTTGTAGTGCTTGAAAACAGTATGATATTGATTGTAATAATAACTACACTTGTACAAAGTTTTGAAAACCTATTTTAAATTTTATTTAAATTACCACAACCTGCCACTGACCACAACGTTTAACAGTAAAAGTAATATTACAATTTTTATGTAGATGAGTCGTATTTTCATGCCACGTGAAGTCATGTGACAAGTATAGAGCTAACATGCGCAGGAGCATACCGGTATTTATGTGTCGAAAATAAAAAATCGAATGCGTCGAACATATGACTTTCCTATCTAGTTATTATAGGCTAAACGGTTATTTTGTACAACCTATTACAGCACCTCTATAAATGTTTAGAGGATAAACTAAATATATATATTTTCCACATACATACAGGGTGTTAGTAAATAAGTGCGACAAACTTCAGGCGGTGGTTCTGCATGAAAAAATAATGACAATTTGCTATATAAATGTATGTCTGAAAATGCTTCGTTTTCGGAATACGGGGTGTTAAAGTTTTTCTTAAAAACTGATGATTTACTTATTGCTCTGAATCCCGTCGAGACATGCAAATGAAATTTGGTGGGCTTTAAGAGGTAGTTATTGCGCATTTTTTGACATGCAATTAAGAATTTTATGTTCATCATTGGCGTGCATACGGGTAATGATCTCAATTCATTTAAAGAAAAAAAAAATGGTACGCCACTGAGATATTTCAAATTAAAAATCATTTTTGAATTCCTATTTTAAATTTGTGCACAAATTCTTAAAATGACCTGAGACGTGAGACAAGATTCAACTCTTCGCCACATTGATTGTCGTATTCGCGCAAATTGTCCTGGTGTATTTCTTATTGTCTCACAGCGGGCTATAATTCGGTTCCTCAGGTCTCCGACATTTTCGACGGTAGTGGAATAAACTAGTGACTTAAGAAAACCCCAAATGCAAAAATCGAGCAGGCCAATGTTCCGTACCTCCCCTACCTATCCAACGATTTGCATATACCGCATCTAAGTAATTTCGTACATCAATGCTAAAATGGGCTGGTGCACCATCATGCATGAACCATAAGTGTTGTCTCAGCTGTAGAGGAATTTCTTCAAGAAGAACAGGTAACTCTTCCTGTACGAAATTAAGGTAAGAGTCGCCTGTTAGTCGTTGTGGGAGTAAATATGGACCAATTAAATGATCATCAATTACCCCAATCCATACATTTACCGAAAACTGATGCTGAAAATGAGCTTCAAAGATTCCATGTAGATTTT
>OV651816.1:18727826-18895288 GCA_927349885.1 Psylliodes chrysocephalus
CGTCTTTTCTTTTGTTTCTCCGTTAGCAATGGCTTTTCTTTTGCCTAAACCAATGATTTCACTGCATAAATATGAGATTTTCCTTAAACGTAACCTACGTACCTTATAAAAATGTAAACCAGACTTATGGATCCACCAAATTATTTCTTTATTCCATTTTGCTATTATTTCCCTTACAGTACTTCGGCGATCAGTTTTACAAATCCGAACAAGAGATCTTTGCATTCGGGAAGTGACTGCGTAGCCGACCAGCACCATGTCTTGATATTTGAGTTGAACCCGTTTCTCCATATTTTTTCACAATATCTGACACCGTGGACTTTGCGACATTTATTTGTTTAGCAATATCCCAAAAGGTTTTTCCTTGGTTAAACAGTTTTACCATTAATTCTCTAATTGCACCATTTGTTGCTTTACCACGCGACATTTTGGAGCCAATTGATAATCGAATTAATTAATCGAATTAATTAAGTTAAAATGTCAAAATAAAAATACTTTTTTTTTGTTTCCATGGCTTGCTATTAATTGTATTAGTAACGTATCCGAACATTTATGTGTCAGCAAATATTGCATTTTTATCAACATTAGTTTAGTTTTATTAATCAATATTAGTTTATTTAAAAACAATTTCATAAATTTGATATAAACAATACATATCCCTTAAGAAAATTTTAAAACTTTTTCGTAAAATCAGTTGATGTCCGAACATTTTTACTTTCCTATCTGTATACAGATATAAGGAAAGTATAGGAATCATGATTTTTTTCGACCTCGAGTTTTCGACGGATTTTTACGTTTTGAGGTCCCCTGAATCCGTTTTGACTATTTTCGCGATGATGTCTGTGTGTGTGTGTGTGTGTGTGTGTGTGTCTGTGTGTGTGTGTGTCTGTGTGTGTGTGTGTGTGTGTGTCTGTATAACGCATAACTCATGAACCGATACACAGAAAAACACCAAATTTTAAACTTAAGCTTTGTTTTAGCGTCCAATGAGCTGATTAGATTTTGGGCAGTGTCGGAACATCTGGGGGGGGGGGTACTTTATAGGTGGTAATTTTTATATTTTATGGAATATATCTGTTATTTACGTTTGGAGAAGAAAATTCTTCAAATAAAAGTTACTTCTAATATCTATAATTTTTGTTTTATGCAAAATTTTCCTAAAATGGTCCGTATTCGAGAAATTTGACAAAATGTAAAAAACATAATTTTTTATAAAAATTGTTCAAATAAAAGTTGTTTATAATATAATTCTCTATAATTTTTGTCCTATACATAATTTCTCTAAAATGGACCGTATTCGAGATATTTGAGAAAATGTGTAAATTTCGAAATTTGAAGAAAACTCAAAAATGGATAAAGGAAAAAACATTAAATTTTAAACTTAAGGTTTATTTCGGCCTGACGTGAAATGATTAGATTTTGGACAAAGTCGGAACATCTGGGGGGGTACTTTATGGGAGGCCGTTTTTATATTTTATGGAATATATCTGTTATTTATGTTTGGAGAAGAAAATTGTTCAAATAAAAGTTACTTCTAATATTATTATCTATAATTTTTGCTTTATGTCAAAATTTCCTGAAATGGTCCGTATTCGAGAAATTTGACAAAATGTGCAAAATTCTGATTTTTATGAAAATTGTTGAACTAAAAGTTGTTTGCGATATCGATTTCTATAATTTTTGTTTATACATGATTTTTCTAAAATGGACCGTAATGGAAAAGTGCTAAATTTAAATTATTCTGTACTTTCGTTTTCAATGAATATCTATAGAAAAATGTTTCGAAGTAGATGTATGTGTAAAATGTATATATTTAGTTTATCCTCTAAACATTTATAGAGATGCTGCAATAGTTTGTACAAAATAACCGGAAAATGCCTATAATAACTAGATAGGAAAGTCATGTGTTGGACACATCAGATTTTTGTGTTAGGGCTCGTACTTTTCTTATATCTGTATACAGATAGGAAAGTAAAAACATTGAGAAAGCTTGTATTTTTTTAATTTCCCATTTAGATGCGCTTCTTGGATAAGTATTCTTTGGCTAGAAGTGCTTATTTTCAAAATCTGTTCTAAAATGTACTACTTTTATGCCATAAGTATTACAATGATAATATTGTATCTATTAAAAAAATAACAAAATTCATGATCCTGTATCTTAATAACGATAAAACTTATCACACATAAATAAACCACATGACATACCTAAGTTTTATTAAAAACAAAAATATGAATGACTTACGAGTTATATGAAAATAATAATTCTCTACTCCTTACTTTTAACTTCATCTAGCAGCCCACTCTGTAGAGCTGCATACTTGAGATACATAAAATAGTTGCCTTTAATTGCCTGATACCTACATTTTAAGAAGTTCTGACAATACCTAAATCAATAAAAAAAGTGCGGTGTCCTTTTCGAACAAACTTTAGTAAACAGTTAAACACAATCCTTTATTAATTTATTAATCAACACGATTAGGATATTTGGGTGCACATCATGTGGCCCAACGGATCACCGGATCCCAACGACGACCGCACGATAACGCGCTCATAATCATCTCCAATCAACGAAATTGGAGGAAAATGGAGTGGTAAAAGCTGGATCTGTAGCGTCGATTCGAAAACGCTTTGAATCGTTAATTGGAAAACAAGAGATTCGGCCTAACGAATTGTCATAAATTAAAGCCGGGGGCATACGCTGCAGGAATAGAAAGTAGATAGTTTGCGGCAAAGCGAATTCTGTATAGCTCTTGTTGCTCTACAATTTCGCTTCTATGAGAAATGAGAATGCAGTTTTGAACTATACGGGCGCGATCTAATGTAATAATGTCTACTTGATAGTTGCGAAATTGTCGTGGTTTACATTTTTGGTATCTGCTTAGCTGGTTTATTAAATTTAAGTTGTTTTTCATTAATCGTCGCCTTAATGCAGAACTATTGTATGTCACAAAATGTGAATTTTACAAGAGAATAATTTTGTGTCTTCAGAAATAAATAAAATGTTCATGTTTTATAATATTTTTAGTAAGCGGTAAGAAGAAAACCACTGCAAATAGAGTTACAATTTTTTTATATGGGATAGAGAGGGCATAATAGCTTCATTTGGTAAAACAAACGAATATTAACATTTTTTGGACATTCAATGCTTCTGCATAAGTCGGTAGATATTGGATATTTAAAGATATTTGGAAAAAGATATATCAACGAAAAGCAAATGTTACGTTAATATTTTAGTTATAATTTTTGGTTTAGTGTTTTTTTATCAAGTTAACGAGGCTGAGTGAAAGAGCAGCTTTTATATTTTGCTTGGACAAATCAAAAAGCTGAACTCTCCCTTTTGGCAATTTTTTTAAACAGTTTTGTACTATTGTTTATTTTGTATTTTTGACATGATAATAAAATCATATTTATTTATTTATTTTATTTATAGTATTGTCCATTATGCGTGTAGAAAGTGACATTTTTTACAATAGTGTGAAAAATGTCACTTAAGTGGTGTTTATTTTTTTTACGATCAGAAAATAATTTTATGAAAAAAATATAAAACTGGGAAATCTGCTTATTTAGGTTTCAACAAGATATAGCTCTGATTATAGATTTTTTTTATATGCCTTACGTTTTGAGTCATTTTTAATCGGTTTTGTAGATGACATTTTGTCGAAATTTAAAACACTGTGATTTCATTTACACATTCATAGGATGAGAAAGGTTAAATAATATTAGTACTAAAAATATAATTATAATTTAATAATGTTTTTCAATAAATAAATTTTTAAATGCGACAAATGATAATATGAACAACTGTAAAAAAGAATTTTCTCTATTATAAAAGATGATAACTACTTTTTTCTTAATTTTGTCAAAAAAGTACCTAATGATTGATTTGCAAACAATTTTTCAATCGGAAGGCTTGGAAAAATTTACGAATGTTGAGCGTACAATGTTTCCTCTTTTTAGTGGCAGTTTCGATTTAATTCAGATCCGTGTATAGTTATTTCGTTTGAATTTCCGCTAGCAGTGGTTTTAGATAATAAACCACAATTTTAGACAACTAACATCAGGTCCATATCACTCATTCACAAATGAGTAGGCTTCGTACAAACTATTAAAAGAGCTCTTGGAGAGAAATTTTTAGTCAACAAATATACAACTAAGTAGAATATTAATGCAAATTCGTAAAGCCCCTAATTCTTCAGGATCAAATAACTATCGCCGGAAGGACGAAGAAGAAAAACAGGAAAGGTGCATGAAGAACGAAGAAGGGGAAAACCGTAGGAAGGATGACATGGAGGAAAAGGAAAGGTGCAGGAAGGACGAAGAAGAAAAAAAGGAAAGACGAGAAGAGGAGAAAAAAAGGCACAAGAAGGACGAAAAAGAGAAGAAGAAGAGGCGTAGAAGAGACTATCAAAGGGTACTGGACTAAGTAGGATTTCCTGTATCTTGACCATAGCCTATTGCACCAGAAGTATGAGAGCCCCGATGGATTACATGTAGTCCGCCAAATGTACTGCTGAAATCACAGGTCTGAAGTGTGTTGGAGGAGTTTCATAGCAGCCGTTCAGAAGGACACTTTGGTACTAAAAGGATACTGGCAGGAGTTCGGGAAAGATTTTAATGAGTCACTTTCTGACTGCATGTAGAAGATAGGTGTAATGAATGTGTTCTATGTAATGGAAAAAAGAGCCTAGTCTAGGTAAAATGGCACAGTACCATTCTAGAGAGCCTTTAGAACGAATCGCCATAGATATCCTCGTACCACTTCCCTTAACAGAAAAAGGAAACAAATACTTGGGGGTTGTTATGAACTATTTTTTAAAGTAGCCCGAAATATCTTCTATTCCTAATGATAAAGCAACGACACTGGGAGCATTTATAACTTATATCATTGCGGGACATGTAATCCCTCTGAAACTGCATTCTGACCAAGGACGAAATTTTGAATATAGCAAGAACTGGTGAAACTCTTAGGCATCAGGAAAACACGCACTACGCCTCTCCACCCACAGTCCGACGGAATGGTAGAAAGACACCATAGAACCTTATACCAGTTTCTTTTAATGTTCGTCTCTGAGAATCAAAAGGACTGGGACACTTTAATGCCTCTATTTCTACTATCATACCAAAGTTCTGAACATGATTCGACTAGTCATACTCCATCCATTATGATTAATGAAAAGGAAATAAAGTTTCCCATGATCTTCTTTTTAGAAGGCAGCCTCCTGGTGAAGAAGAGGGTTGTACACCTCCCAAGTAACTACAAAACTTAACAGAAAGATTTAGTCCAAGCTGTTGGTGGTTTCTATTCGCTAAAGTTAAAAAAAATGACATTTGGTGGGTTGGTATACATGGGTCCCCTGATACTACTTCTAAGTTTGTGTCCTTCGGGGGGTTGCCGCTCGAGGGGTGAAAGGTTGAAAACTCTGCGTCGCGACGCTTTTCGGAAAATAGCGCCGTTATGGTAAGTACTATCAAAAAAAAGTGAAATGAAATATGTACAGGATAAAATCGTGCACAATTTTGACCTCTAAATTTTTGTATCTGCGACCAATAGTCCCCGCTCTACGACGCGCCAAAGTATGGGGTTGATTTGCAATGTTCATCAAAATAAGAATTTCAGACGAAGATTGCTACGAAACAATTATATAATATTTTTTTCTAAAAGAGTAATGATTTTTAAGTCTGCAGATGCCCGATTTGATACATTTGGTCGTATATAATAAATGATATGGTATTTTGAAGCGCGCGCCTACATATTCCGATATAAACATTTTGTAATTATCAGTATATACGGCGTCAAATTTATTCTTTTTGTGGCCTAATCCACAGTATAAATTTTGGTTTATTCATCAAATTCGGTGTTGTATGGCTGGTCTTCATCGTCCTGTAACTGATCGTGAACGTTTTCTGTATCTTCTGCATTGTTGTCGTCTAAACACAATCTGGTCCGGAATGTTTTCGCAGCACATCCCAGTACAGTGTAAACACAGAATCGAACATTTCAATTCTATTATACGGCAACCACAAGCAGATTCACAACCTTTCTTGCATCTGCACGAGATGCTCTTAAGTAAAATATCTGAAGCTGGTTTCCTTGCCATCCATACTGCGTCCAGTCCTATGGTTATTCTTCGCCATCCATGACCTTTTGGATGTTTCTGAACTCCCCGCCAACTCTGTACTTGACAATAAGTACGCAATCAATGATGACTGTGTTTTTATATCTCCGTCCTCTTTACCTGCCTGTCCCTAGCCAATGTTTGATTTATGTTTAGACGTATGTTCTGTGTACCTATAGAAATAATAAATAGTAATAATATTCGGTTTAGGCAAACATTCTTTTCCTACGACCATTTAGGAAAGTGACACATATCATACTATATAGTCCTATGGAAAGTGGCCTATATCACATGCGTATGAATAAGAATTTACTTTCGACCCGTGTGCGAATATGCTACTTTCCGCAATAGCTGTCACAAAATGTCAAACGCATCATTTCTGTATTGATCTATGTAATGTCCATATTAATACTAAAATCGATATGATTGTTAAATTATTAAAATTGCTGTAAATTAGATCCTAGATATTTATTTTTAACAATTATTATTAAAATAATTTTAAAATAACTAAGTTATGTTTGCTTTTTATTCTGGTTAAACCGATTAGATCATTCAATTTAATTGATGCAAGGCCTATTAGCTCAGGTGGTAGAGTATCAGACTTTATCAACTTTGCCATTTGAGACCTGGCAAGCGACCGCTTTCAAATCCTTGCAGGGGCAGAATTTTTTTGTTTTTTTTTGTTTAGAAAATATGAAAATTGAATAAATACGATTACTATTGATTGCTTTTTTTTAATTCATTTTATTTATTATAATATAAACCTCGTTTTACATTTCCGCATCAGCTGTCATATAATGTCAAACACATCATTTCTATTTTGATTTATATATTGTCCATATTAACAGTAAAATCGATATGATGATTAAATTAATAAAATTAACGATTAACTTAGATCCTAGATATTTATTTTTAACAATTATTAAAATAATTTTAAAATAACTACATACATCTCATTATTTTGGCTTTTTATTTTGTTTAAACTTATAATCGAATTAAAAATGCATTTGACATAAGACCCATTAGCTCAGGTTGTAGGGTAGTTGCAATTTAAACTTTGGATTACACGACGGGTCCGGGGGCCCGCGTTCCAAACTTGATGGTTGCAGAATTTTTTTTGTTGTTTTTTTTTGGTTTTTTATTTGTGTTCAGAAAAATATGAAAATTGAATAGATACAATAACTGTTATTTTTTAAATACATTTTAAATATTATAATAATAACCTGGTTTTACATTTTTTGATGAAATTATTTTGTGGTCGTAGGAAAAATATTGTACATTACTTGTGTGAACAGTACTTTTCTACACTCGTGTGATAGTCTCACGTCCGTAATGTAAATATACTATTTCATTGCTACATTGGAAAAAAATATTACATTATTGTTTCATAGCGATCTTCGTCTTAATCCGCGCTGAAATTCTCATTTTGTTGAACATTGCAAATCAACCCCTATTTTGGCGCGTCGTAGAGCGGAAACTATAAGTCGCTGACAAAAAAATGTAGAGGTCAAAATTGTGCACGATTTTGTCTTGTACATATTATATTTGATTTTTTTTTCAATAGCACTTACTACAACGACGCTATTTCCCGAAAAGCGTCGCGACGCAAGGTTTTTATCCCTCCACCCCTCGAGCAGTAAACCCACGAGGTCGCAAACTTAGGCGTAGTATCACGGGACCCATTTCTACCATCCCACTAAATTTTATTTCTTTCCGACCTTTTGCGAATAGACCCTATTATTCTTTACCCACCGCTTGGACTAATTAGAGAAGGTATACGAACATGCATGCCAAAGGGGCACATGTTGAGAGAGGCAAGCGTTGAAAAGGACTTTGCCAGAAACTGCAACGAAACTGGGAAGCCCCCTATGCCGTCCTCAAGAACATCAACGACCTCATCTACCGCATTCAGTTGTCAGCGGCAAGTAAACCCAAGGTAGTCATTGAAAATTTAGCGCAAGTGCGTGGCCCAGATCCTCCACGTTTGCTTCAACCAGATCCAAATAAACAAGTTATTCGGGACGAATAATTAAGGAAAAGGGAGCAATATTTCCCTGCATTTTGCAGTAGCCTGCAGTTATTATAGGAAACGTATGAATACAAAATGAAGTGCAATGTCACCCATCACCCTACAGTGTGCTGCGGTCGTCATAAGTATAAGTACGAGTAAAAAAAGAACACAGAATGATCCAGAAATGTCTGGATATATCATTCCTTGTAGAGAAAAATCTATTCCTATTCCTTTGATGAAATAAATATGCCTAAAAATGCCTGGTATCTTTTCTTACTTCTTCAAAAAGTATATAAAGTAAACCTGCTTCTCCTCTCCTTTAATTGATCGAATGCACTTAATGTACGATTACATGCAGAGATAACCAGGAGATGTAACTACTAACAAATATCGTGCGGCCGTGAATAAGACATATTCTAAGGGACACAGTAGGACATAATATCCGCTGTTGTCATTGTTAGTAAAGTGTATGTATTAAAATATTCGCTCAAGAAAACGATTCACTTCCCACTCTTTTGTCACAAGGCTGAATTTTTCACAGATGAAAGGTCATGATAAGGTAACCCTTATTCCGGAGTTAATACAAAATTAGAGTGTGCAGAAGGGCATTATCATCAAAAATCCAGATATTGATACCACCGAATAGAGAAAAAATACTCATTTTTTGATCAAATGCACAATAAAATCTTTGTAGGGAGTAATTGTTCATACTTATTTAAAAAAATCATTTGCATTAGCACTTACGGCCGAAAAAAAATATAAACGTAAATATCTTGGTTTTAGCCCTTCAAAAATTTAGTTAAAAAGTCGTCTTTTTTAAATATACCACTCATTTAACAAAAAACGAAGGCCTAAATGAAAAAAAAACATTCTTTATAAAATTTTTGCTTATGTGTTGACAAGGTAACAGAGTAAACACCATATTCTTTGCTTTTTAATTAACAAAGATATAACAATAAACGATGAGAGATGTCATAGGTTTATGCTGTTATTAATTCTCACCGCCAAATTTATCGACTCTCAGTGTATCTTTCTCTTCACATTCAAACGTAGCATAGCTCTGTTTCTCTCTACGTGCCGGCTGATGTATCACATTATTGATATGGTAGGATTTTTCATTTTTTTTATTATAAAACTTCTCGTTATGTTCCATTGGGCAATGTGTCATATTGTTATCTGTTTTTACTAAAGAATTAATAAGTGTATGTGTTATATATTAAATTACCTAATAAATTGGGAAAAAATATAGACATTTTTGCATCTTTATTATATCTACATTCATCCTGTTGCAGCTGAATATATTTGGGTAAGTTATAAGTTTTCGTTTAAAATTTTAATTACGGATTTGTTGCTGCAAGTAGCAAAGACAAAAATTATATCAAAATAGGAAAGCCCAAAAGTTGCATATCATTTAAAGAACATGCTCATATATTTGTAAACATTATTTTTAGAAATAAATTTAATGTTCAAATGATAGATGTGGTATTTGATCATTATAAAGGGCATTCTGTCAAAAATACAACACGTCAAAAGAGAGGATTTTAGAAATCAATTGATATAGAAATTGACCGACCCAATATTTCACTTCCGCAATAATAGAACTTGTTTATTCATTCGATATTTAACAAAAGACGTTTAACACATTTTTTGCTAGAGCAACTTCTTCAAAACTCGCGAAAATCAATAAATATGGAAAGAATTTTGAACCATCAAAAGACGATTTTTTAAATTCAAATCACGAAGACGCTAATAATCGTATCTTATTGCACATATTGTAAGCCAAAAATTCGGGGCATTCACGCTTCATTATTTATTGCAACGATACATATGTCTTATTAATTTATTTTAAGAAGTTTTTGACTAAAGATATATGGTTCAGAACAGGGCGAGGAGACTAAAGACGATTTCTAGCAGTACATTATTTAAATTTGGATGAAAACCTTCTAAAAAATGTGCCTGCTTTTCATTCTCTGACCGGTTGTAATACAACCAGCTAATTGTCCGGCATTGGGAAAAGAACCTGTTGGAAAACCTACCTTGAACACCATTACTTTTTGGATGGATTTGGCATTGATCAGTACTCTGAAAACATATTCTCTAATCTTGAAAGAATTTTCATAAAAATTTATTCAAAACTGCCAATGTTACTTCCATTAACATTTTGAGGGGATTATTGGCCTCTTCAAAAACCATCGCTAAATTGCCACCGACTGAAGACGCCCTATAAGACTACATTGTTTAAGATGTTTTTACCAGCTAAATATTTGGCTAACCCCTTTAAACCCAGATGCAGCTTCCTAATGTTGAAGAGTATGGATGGAAAGTAGATCAAGATGGAAGTCTGATACCCACTTTTTAGACTCTGCCCGACCTCCACCAGACATAACAGAACTTACATCATGCAAATGCAAAAAAGATACTATACAATATTCTAACAATAATATTCTGTTCTAGACTGTGGAAGCAAAATTTGCAAATGCAGAAAAAAAATATTTGCTGTATCGGTTCCTGCACCTGTATGGCACAGCCGCTAATGTTTTGGAAAATGTTGATTCGTGTGGTGAATCTGATTCTCTGATTAGTTTGAAAGTCGTGTAATTATAAATTTTAATATTATTAATTTATGCTTTATATACTTCCTTCCAATTATTATTATTATTATTATTATTATAATTTATTTAAATTGGGGATTTATTGTATTTTGCAAAGCAATAGCCTTACTGTTTATAATTGATACTTCAATAAATACCTTCAATAAATAGTTTATATTTTTCATTTTCCACCAAAAATAAAAAAAAATCTTGAAGTAATTAATACACCCTATTATCCATAGTGGATAAATCAATAATCCCTGTATAAAATATTATAAGAGAGTCAAACTGATTGCATTCATTTCAATACTGAGATAGATGCATAAAGAGTCGAGAGGCTCTGCCTTTAATGTTTGCTTTCTAGTAAAATCATGACATCACTAATTGTTTATTGCTATATTTTTGTTAATTTAAAAGCAAAAAATATGACGAAAGTACTTTTACCTTGTCAATACATAGGCGAAACTTTTATAAAGAATAGTTTTTTTTCATTTATGCCTTCGTTTTTCGTCAAATGAGAGGTATATTTCTAAAAGAACATTTTTTATATAAATTTGTAGATGGTTGAAACCGAGATATTGACGTTTAAATTTTTTTTTTTTCGATCATAAGGGCTAATGTAAATGATTTGTTTAAATAATTATAAAAAAAATACTTCCTACAAAGACCTAATTGAGCATTAGAACAAAAAATAGCAATTTTTAACCAAATTAGATGTAATTTCATTAAATTAGATGTAATAATTTTCAACAAATTCCAAAACCTAGTGATGTTAGATTGGAAGTGGCAACAGGGCTTACACCGGCATGGAAATTTACGTTATGTAGTATAAGCTCGCGCAGTTATTCATTGATAAAACTACGTAAAATTCTTCACTCTATCCCTTCTCTTACTTCTCACCTTTCGTCGCCTCGTCCCGCGTCTAGAAATAGAATGTATACAGTACGAACTATTGTTGGCACCATGAATATTATATGTTATGAATGACTGCTTATATCTCTGTTATCTCTGATTACATGTCTACCTACCTTTTTCTACTTAGTAATAGAAGAATGTGTATGTCATGTTTCGCTATACGCGGTTTGCCTATTTAAAAATTGGATGGCGCTTTCTGAACATAAAGTGTCAGCAGATGAGTTGCAGCACTGCTTCGAAAAATAGAAGAGGCGTATGAAGCCGTATATAGATAGAGAAGGGGGAGTATATTAAAGGAGATAAAAGCTACATTGTTAAATATTTTCAATAAATATTTTTTTTTACAATAGTCCGGTTTTTAAATAGCAATACCTCGTATGTTTGTCAGTTGATTATAAATAAAAAGAGTTTAGTATGGAGGACAGAACGTGTATATTAAAGCATTCCATGGAAATAATCATTATTGTTGAAAAAAATTGGTTGCACTGCACTGGTAGCGAGTCATACCATAGCGCAAACCCAAGTGCAATGTCTCTACGACGAGCCACTCCACTCTCTGCATGTAGTCAGTCTATCGTACTGATCGTAAAACTCGGCCCGAATACAAATTTTATTTGGTCCAATTTGTAATGAGGGCCGTAAATTTTCGAGCAGTGCTTCGTTTTTGTTTTATTTCCGGTCCACTTCCGATTCGCCCGTTTTGCAGTCCAGCCCCCTTTGGCTCTCGGCTCGCTACGGTTATATTTTTATCTAATCGGATAAGATTCCGGAGTCATTGTTTATTGGAAACATTTTATGTTGTATCGATGGGTTTGCGGTCAAAGAATCACTGAAAATTGATGGTGTTATTTAGCTAGCCAAAACAAAGTATCTAAAGAATAAGGAGCATTAGGATTGGACTATAAACAATGTTCTCTTGGCCTGGTAATTACTAAAAACTTAAACCTAAACTCTAATGCAAAGTAATAGCAATATCCATACAAACTGGAAAGACAAATGCCGTGATAGAAGAAAATGGAAATAAAACACAAACCATTAATAAATAACCTACAACTTTATTTAATTTTAAACATTAAGTTCTTAAATTATTTAAACTCTTCTCTAGAATATCCTTTCTAATTTTTTCATACTCTGGACTAATTTTTAAAACTTCTTGCGCAGTAACTATGGCATTGGGATATTTCTTGCACTTCATAAAACAAGAAGCCAACTTAAACCCGATCGAAGGGTTAGTTTTTCTTCCCAGCTTCCAGGCTTCCTCGTATTGATTCGCAGCTTCCTGATATCTCTGTTCCTTTTCAGAAATGAATCCCAGATACTCGTGAGCTTTAGTGCAGGATTTGTTATGTTGAAGTATCTTCTTTATTAGCTGAGCTGCGGGTTCGTATTTAGAAGCTTGTATGTAATAGTCAGAAAGAAGCAACCAGGATCTTTCTAAATATTCCGAATTTTCTATTGACCAAATAGTAGTTGCGATACGTTTGAGCTGCGTTTTGGCACGTTTGCCTTGATTGAGCAACGTATATGCAGTAGCAACACCTAAAATGGTACCAATATTTTCTTTAGAACCACTCTGAGCTCCAATTGAAGAGAAGTCATCTAAAGCTCTCTCGATATTAAACTTTTCTCGTGTGGAAAGCAACCGGAAATTATCCAATAACCTGTATTTCATTACATCTTCAGCTTTAGATCCTAATCTAATTTTTAGCTCCCGTAATAATCTTTCAGCAGTCTTCAACGCCATACTTCTAGAATCTTTATATTCGGTATCGTCTGCTTCCATAAACTCTGTAAACATATCTTCTTCTGGATTTAAGCAGATATCAATCATGTGGTATATAGAATTGAGGCCGAAATCTGGATCTTGTTTGGAGATGTTGAAATTTCTCAAAGCTCCGTTGAGATCGCCCGAATACCACTGGTACAGAGCTGTACAGTACAGGAATTTATGCTCTTTAGCATCGCAAAAATCAGCTGCTAAATCTAGGTACTTTACAGAATCTTCGATAATGCCCATACGTCTGAATATGTCAATAAGTCGGGCTAAAGCTTGCCAATTTTTTGGCTCTTTCGTAACCAGTTGTATAAAGTGGAAAGCTGCCATATCAAAATCAACCTTCCGAATTGCTATTTCAGCTAACAGCACCGAAGCAGTTTCGTTCGTGGAGTTGTTTTTTAAAATTAGAGCGCAAGTTTGTTGACACATATCCAAATTATTAACTTGCATGTAAGCCTTAGCTAAGGCTACAAGTATGTTAATGTTATTGGGAGTCATTTCAAGTCCTTCTTTGTAAAACGTTATAGCTTGTTCTGTCTTGTTTGTCATCAAAGCCATCTCACCCAACTTCACCGGAAGTTCTAGTAAGATAACGTTTTTATCTTCTGTAGGTTCGTTGTCTACCGATAGCCTCTTTCTTATTTTTTCTTGAGTTTTCATAGCGTCCTTTAAGCTTTTCATAGCGTAAGTTACGTTACCGCTCTTTTCTTGTATCTGAGCTAAGAGGCTCTGCAACCTCAGTTTCTTTTTGAGATAATCCAAATCGTCATCTTCACTAAAAGCGGCCTCTTGCAATTCGTCCAGAAGTAGAAGTTCGGCTTTCTGGAAGTCATTTAAATTCATGTAAAGCTCCGATAGCTGGACTTTAAGCTCAAGATCATTGTTATCTTTGATGGCGTCTTTATAAAAATTAACAGCACGTTTGAAGTAGTGAGTTTTTATTAGCGCTTTACCCATTATGTGGATTATAGATAAGTCTTTTGGATTTTCTTTTAGGGCTTTTTTATAGGCTTGTAAGGCCTCATCAGGTTCGAGTACCTTTAGGTAAGCATCGCCAAGGCGGACGTAGTTTTCTGGATTTGGATTTTCTTCAACGAGGTCTTGGTAGGGTTTTAGATAGCTGTATTTGTCTTGTTTTAATTTGGGAAAAATATCTGGCTGTGCAAATTCGCTAGTTTCGTCGATGTGTTCCATATTTTTCTTTCCTAGAATAAATAGAAAAAAAAATGTCATTGTTGTGAAAAATGTTTATTCGGAATAAAACATTAAAAATTTGGATATTCGGGTGATGAGTAAGGTGACAATGCGATATTAGTTGGAATTAACAATTATACTTAAACAAAATGGTCGACTTTCGGTTCGATCGAAAATGCCCTTAAAGCCATAAACTGGAAAACGACAACGACTAAATATATTTCAACAGAATTGATTACAACTTTTTTAAATATTTATCAGGTTGGTCAAAGTTGAAATCATTAAAGTAATATAACAAATTAATTACAAAATTAAATCCTAGTTCCAATAATAAAATAATAATGACCAAGACTAAAATCAGTAAAGAGGAAATTATTGTTATCATAGCCGGTTGCTCTTAATTTTTAATAACTTTCCAAGATAAACCATTTTGTAGTTTTGATTAATTGATTGCTGATACTTAAGGTTGTGAATCCTTTGGTGATTTTAAAAAGAAAAGTTAAAATCAACATATGTCATCAACCTCTTAATTTTTAGATAAAAAAAATGTTTTTATCAAATTTTTTTATCACTATAGATAATTCAATAAAATTTTGTACATTTCTTTTAATTAGTGATGCCGCGAGACGAGACGAGAAAGAGGCCTCTCTCGTCTCGTCTCGTAGGGCGAGAGAAAACTGTTCTCTCGTTTCGACGAGAAGGCGCTTCTCTCGCTCGAGAGAGCCATTCTCTCGTTTCGTCTTGTCTCGTCTCATTTCTCTCGTGATAAAAATATATCAAATTTAAATTTGGAAAAGATATACTTAGGACGAAACATGAAAAACTGTAAAATTTTGAAGACAATAACAAATAATTTTTTAAGTAGTTTGTCTCATTAGAACCCAAATTGGCAATAAGAAACACTTAGGGAAATTATCTTGGTATCTTTCTGCCTGTCCGTCTGTCACAATCGTTTTACTTAGACACTATTTGACATAAACAATTGAAATTTAAAGTAATCAGTGGCCCAAATTGGGCGTTAACTAAGAATGTATAGCAGAGGTAGAAGTTGGAAAGGCTTTTGGTAGGTAAACGTCAAACCAATAATGTTTACCTGCCAGTTCATAGAATAAGAACTGGACAATCGCATGTATTTATGGACTATAAATAATTATTTAACATGAACCATAATACTCAAATCATAATTCTAAAAAATTTTAACAGCTATTCACAATTTATTAAACTATTTACTCGAAATTGTTATTAACGTCTAAAAATAATTTTGTACACCAATGTATCACGTCCACTTCGGTTAGATCCGCCGTAAACCTGTCAAATTATGTGTATGAAGTGGGAGAACTAGCAAAATTCTTTTCAACTTCTGCCGCTGCTATAAATACTTTATCTTAGAAGTCACTTAGGAGGTGGTAGGGTTTCATTTGGAAGTTAGAATTTTTTTCGTGTGATATCAAATGAAAGTATTTTGAAGCATGTTAACAATATAGTATACGTTCGTTTGTTTTACTTTTCTTTGACAGTTTTTCGAAAAAACACTTAAAAATTATTGTATTTCTAATTTAACTCCAAAAGTAACCTCCGAAAAATTTGACTGCATGCCTAGTGGGTATGAGAAAAAAGGAGAATTGATGAATTTTACATCGTTAGCAAGATGAAAAAAATGATGGAACATTGATTTAATTTAAGAGAAATTAACAAAAGTAATCCTCTAATACCACTTATATTTATTTATTCATACTAACAAAAATTAATCAAATTAATGTACCAACTGAATGAAAAAAATAAAAAAATGAAAAATTTAAAAAATTGCTAACAAATATTGAAAAAGTGTTGAAACAGCAATCACCCCAAAAATGGTAACGTAGAAATGACTACACAATATAATATAGAACAAAACACAATTACGGAATTACAATCTGTTAAAAAAAATGAAACGAACTGAATATTTATTTTTTAAGGGTTAAAAATAATTAAAAAATTAAAACATCACATGATAAAATAACATTTTTAAAATATATGAGCTTACACTACAACAAAGTTTAATAAAATTTGGTACAAGTTTTTTTATTGTTTAAGAAGCAAAATGGAGACTGAAACTGAACAACAAACGGTTTGATTGATTTAAATTTGAATAAACAATTTTAATTTTTAAAGGTGCTGCCCTCCAGTTATTTAAATGATTTCAAAAAAATTATTTAATATATAGGATGGCTCACGCTCAACGGGACGGAGCTTTATGGGAAAACGACCAAAGATATAAAAAATTCGTTTGGGAGGAATACGTAGGTTACAGACGGCTATAATTTAAAATTTGTTAGATGTATACAGGATGTCCCACATAAGAAAACAAAAATTAGTTCATTAAAAATTATTCAAACAAGAGTAAACAATTAATTTCTGGGAGACTTTTTTTCCTTAAAAATTCAAATAAATCGAACACTAATAATAATAGTAATAGGGAACCTTTAGTTAACTGACATTATTTTTGATGTAGTTTTTAATTCTAAAATAAAAAACGGAGTGTTCCATTAAAAATAATATAACTTTGTATATTTTCTCTTATGTGGGACATCCTGTATACATCTAACAAATTTTAAATTGTAGCCGTCTGTAACCTACGTATTCCTCCTAAACGAATTTTTTATATCTTTGGTCGTTTTCCCATAAAGCTCCGTCCCGTTGAGCGTGAGCCACCCTGTATAACTAACGGGACTTGAAAAAAAAGTTTTTTTAATAATAGCTTAAAAATGACAAAAAACTGAAATATGTGGGGACATACGACGAAAATTGGACAAAAAAACATTAGTTTTAGTTTAAAATATTATTTATTTATGTAAACCTATGAACAAATTACTAATTTATAGGGAAATATTAATTTTAGGGGAATGAGTTTAACGATAAAATGGCGGATATAAGAAATTTCAATCAACAATGTGTAGTTATGCTTAAAAAAACTTGAGCACCAGTTTTCCAAAAGAGTTGCTGCAAAAATAAAATAATAGCACTCCTGGTCTTGCTTTTGCAGGAAAAAACTATGTTGGATGTCAAAAAATTATAATTTGTAACGTGTTTTGCCATGTGACAATGACACCAAAAAATAGCCGATTTTTTGGTAAAAAGCACGTTTTGTAAATTTACTTTTCATCCGAAAGAATAATTTTTATCATAATTGTAATATAGCTTTTTTCAAGTGATTCGATGCTATTAGAATACTATTTTCCAGTGGATGAGCTTCCAGATAAAAAATAAATGATAATACGAGATGGCTGATTAAAATAAACAAAAAATTTTTATGACAAATGAGATATTGTTGGTTATACATAATTTAAAAATATAAAATATACACTGTGATCCATTTAAAAAATCAAACTAATGGCATAATTTCTGATAAAACCGGAAGACGGCCAATTATTTAAGTATAATTATTTCTAGTAATTTGATCCAAATCGTTTCATAAATTAACTAGATATTGACGTTGCCTTGGTCTCATTGTCACCCTGTATACAGGACACTTTTTCACTCATATCCTGTTACAATCAATGAAGGTAATTATGAAATTGTGAAATTATACTTCAACACTTAAGCAGATAGAAGAACCAAATAAGAAATCCCTTTATTGGTTTTTCTATTTGCACTTGCACAAATAAATATTTAAAATAAATGCGTCCCCTTTTATTTATTCCAAATATCTGAATAACACCTAGGCATGTGAATATATAAATGAAAGTAAGCAATGAAGATAGAAACGTTAGTAAGCACTCGTAAAAAAAATAAATATATGAAGCTAGGAACGTGTGTCTATAAATATTGTTACACAGGTTTTTGGTATCGCAATTTATTTCAAATTTAACAACAATTATACAACTGATAACATTAAGAAGTAACGTTTATCATAAAAACCCCCAACTGACGTCAGGATCATCGTTATATAGCTTGCTTGACCCTTTCCGAACCTTCTCGAACTGTCATCTAGAATATTCTTGACGGATAATGACATTTCCAGATATTTTTGGACTATTTTATCTTCTTTTACTTGTACTGAGTACCATTCCATTTCTTTTTCTATTTGTACGTTTTCTATAATAGCCGGAGGCTACTGCAGGGTACTGCGTAACATTGCTTCCTCCTCGTTCCGAATAGCTTGATTACTGGAACCTGGTTGGAACCAATGGGGAGGATCTGGACCACGTTATGGCGCTAACTTTTCAACGTGAACTATCTTAGGTTTACTTCCCGCTGACAACTGAATGCGGTAGATCAGGTCGTTAATTTTCTTGAGGACGGTGTAGGGGCCTTCCTAGTTCCGTTGGAGTTTCTGACAAAGTCCTGTTCGGCGCTTGGGATTGTACAGACATACTGGATCGCCTCTTTCAAAATGTGTCCGTGTGACATGCATGTTGATTCTAGCTTTTGCTTTATCGCTACTAACTTTCAAATGTTGCCGAGCGAATTCGTGTACCTTCTCCAATCTTTCGCTTAGGTTTTGTATATACGTGGGAGGTGTACGGCCCTCTTCTTCATCAGGAGGCTGCCTTCCAAAAAGAAGACCGTCGGGAAGTTTCATCTCTCTTCCAGTAATCATCATGGATGGAGTATAACTGGTCGTCTTATGTTCAGAACTTCGGTAGGCTAGCAGAAATAGAGAAATTAAAGTGTCCCAGTCCTTCTGATTATCAGAGACGAATATTAAGAGATACTGGCATATCGTTCTGTTATGTCTTTCTTCCATTCCGTCGGACTGTGGGTGGAGAGGCGTATTCCGGGTTTTCCTAATACCTAACAGTTTCATCAATTCTTGCCATAATTCGAATTCAAAATTTCGTCCTTGGTCAGAATGTTATTCCAGGGGGACTCCGTGTCTCGCAATGACGTTCTTCATAAATGCTTCCGCTACTGTCATCGCTTCCTGATTAGGAATAGGCACTATTTCGGGCCACTTTGAAAAATAGTCCATAACAACCATTAAGTATTATGTTAAGGGAAGTGGTCCGAGGATATCTATGGCGATTCGTTCTAAAGGCTCTCCGGAAAGGTACTGGGCCATTTTACCTCGACTTCTTGTTTTGGGCCCTTTTCTGCCATTACAAATGTCACATTCTTTACACCAATATTCTACATCTTGTCGGCAATTAACCCAACAAAATCTTTCCCGAACTTGCGCAAGTGTCCTTTTACTACCAAAGTGTCCTCCTGAACGGCTGCTATGAAGCTCCTCCAATACACTTTTGACCTGTGATTTCGGCAGTATCACTTGGCGGACTACAAGTACTTCATCGGGGCTCTCCCACTTCCAGTGAAATAGGCCATTGTAAAGATACAGGGAATTCCACTGAGTCTAGTACCCTTTAATGATTCCACTATATTTGGCTATCTCTTGCCATGTAGGTCTGACTCCATTTTTGAGCCATTCTCGGACAACCTTCTAGTCATTGTCTTTCTTTTGAGTCATTCTTAGGCTTTCAAGGCTAATCCCGTCTTCGTCATCCTCTGGCTTGATACTGGTCGCCTAAAAACTAACTTCTTCAACCAGTTTTTCTCGTTCTTCAAGCCTTTTACAGTACCGGCATCGTCGTCCTAAACACATTCGCTTAGAAAGAATGTCTGCGTTGCTATGGAGACGTCCTCTTCGATGCACTATCTCAAAGTTGTATTGTCTATCTATCTTTCTATCCATCTACCAACTTGCCCTTCAGGTTTTTTAAAATTCATCAGCCAGTGCAAGGCACCATGGTCACTTCTAATGGTAAAACTTCTGTTAAAAAGGTAAGTATGGAAGTGTTCAAGGTCTTTGAGAATAACTAATAGTTCTCTCCTGGTGACGCAATAATTCTTCTCAGCTTTTCCCAAGGTCTTACTAAAGTATGCAATTACTTCCTTCTCTCCCTCTTGTTCTTGGGATAGCACGGCGCCCACGCCGTGTTGAGATGCGTCGCAGTCCAAAATAAATTGTCCTTTTTCTCAAGGGTAGGCTAGGATGGGTGCCGTGGTCAGTCGCTTTTTCAACTCACTCGGTGAAGGCATTTTGGCAATCCGACGTCCAATCAAATAGAGTATTGTTTTCAGTTAGTCGATGGAGAGGTTTAGCAATTTGACCAAAGTCTTTAACGAATTTTCGGTAATATGAGCACAGTCCAAGAAAACGTCTAATTTCTCTTTTGTCTCTTGGTTTGGGCACAGGTTTGGGCACAGGTTTGGGCACAGGTTTGGGCTAATCTAATAGACTTCCGACTGAAACAGTGAGCATTTATTGTGATTTAGCCTTAGATTGGCATTTCTCAATCTGTCAAATACTTCACTCAAATTTAGTAGATGTTTATCAAAAGTTTAAAGGTAGCTGGGGCATTAAAGAGACCAAACGGAAGAACCTGGAATCTGTATAATCCGCTGCCAGTTTAAAAAAGCAGTTTTGTCTCGATCGTCAGGATGTACTTCTACTTGTCAGTATGCACTCTTCAAATCTAGCGTGGAAAACCATTTTGCACCTGATAAAGTGTTTAGTGTGTCGTCTATTCAGGGGAGTGGATAACTGTCTTTCTGTGTTATCTGATTTAATCTTCTATAGTCTACACAGAAACGAGTAGATCCGTCTTTTTCTATTTGTACGTTTCATATAATAGCCGCAGGCTACTGCAGGGTGCTGCCTAACAATATGAACCTATTAACCCATGTTTTATAGATGTGACTCGGGAGCGGTGCAAATAATTTATATGATACATAACCGAGTACATAACTTAAGTTTTCCTAATATTTTAAAAATAAAAAAATGGTTATGTATGTACTAATACGCCTTAATTTTTTATGTATGATAGGAAAGGGATTAAAGAATATGCTTCTGGGCCCATGCACAATTTTTGTGCCACATAAAAAATGCAGGGTGTATCAATGCAGAAACGGTACACTTTTCTATATTTTTTAATCTTTAGATAAAGTACGAATGAACTTAGAAAAAGCCACAGGCGTCATAAATAACAAAGACCGCAATAATTTCCTTCTCACTTAGGTCTGTCCCATTTATGAGTCAGTTGGGTTTTTGACGATTATTCGATATTTTTAATATAGAGATGAGAGTGCTTAAAAACATAAAACATTAAAAATCAAAAACTTGCAAAGATTCATACGCCGCTCGTAATTTCCGAACGCAGTCACTTTCATTACACTTATAATAATAGTCTAAAATACGAAATAAGGTCGACTTTCACTTATCTGCTTACCGGATGAAAGTTTTTTTTTTTATTTAATAAAATATGTTTATAAATATACCGCATTTGGGTTGCCTAAACAAATTAATTGAAGGTTGAAACTTTTAATAGAAGTTTGCTAGCAGCTCAAAATATTGCTAATGAAGATGAAGAATTGTGTTAATTTTGTAGCAACACCGGATATGCACACAGCACAATAAAAGCATATATGCAAAATTTGAGTCACTTTCAAGTAACAATGGCGTGAATGATTGGTTTAAATGTGTTAATTTAAAGTTTCATGTATTTTCTTTAAAAAAATGATGATTATATCTCATGCCAAGGTTTTTTATTTTTTTCCATTAAAGTAATAATTATGCTATACATGTATTGCACGATTTTTTTTTAAAAATTTCCTAATATACAATTGTTCCACTCTACTTGTATGATCTCTTAATCAAAATAGTTGGCAACAATGGTCGCATGGTCAAACTTAAACCCGAGAATAACGATCAAGGAGAAGCGACAGTAGCTGTCGGTGCCTTCGATATCGGATGTACCTTTTTCACAGCATGACTTTGATTGATACACAACTTAGCACGCTGAGAAAACATGCATATTTTCTACACTGAGCGAAATAGTTTAGCAAATTATCTAAAATCATTGTTATAGTCTATGCGCAAATGTTGTAATGTAATTTAATTACATTGAAGTAGTTAGGGTTAATAGCAATGGTGAAATTTCGGCACCAAAATATAATTCATTATGTAATAATTCACTATTTGTTATAAAAGTAAAAGACGTTTATTATTTTATAATTTATCTATAAAATTTGTTCAATATTTGGTTTATTTATTGTTGAAAATGTAATAAAAGCCCCATTTTTAAATTAAATTACCTTTTCATTAAGTAAAAATAAGGTAAATATAATAAAGGGTGCCAAAAAAAAAATTTTAGGTTACAATTAAAAAGATATTAAGTTTGAGAGATTTAACTAAATATTTGCAATGTGCTTATATTTTCAAAACTTTTAGGTTTAAAAAGTACTTAAATATTTTTAATATTTCTGGATTTATATTATATTAAACGGACTTTCAAGTTTATCACTCATTTCTGTATAAACAAGTGTTTTCTCGCCAAGTTAAGCCAGATGTTAAGGTTTATGTATTTAGAGTTAAATACCTGGCCTGGCTATCACCCAGACAATACAAATATGTCCATTGGACGTCCATTCGATATACAATTTTAGATGTCTAGACGTCCAAAAATGAGTTTTTTTGGACTTCCGACATCCAATTGACATCCAGTGAAGTATAGAAATGTCACACGTTTGACCATTCAGAGTACGTTCAATTCTGGAATATATTTGGACGTCGAATACTGGACATTCAAAGAACGTCCAGGATTATATTTCCATTGAGACCACATCCCCACTTTTTTTACAGACCCGCAACTTACCATACACTATTTTATATTATTAATAATTTGTTTATTATTTTCGCAAACCGCTATACACCATTTATTTTTTTTTATTAAAAATTGCTTGACCTGAGCACGAATCGAACTCACGACACATCCATTCGCTTTACGCTTTTAATTACTAGATGACCTCGACCAAGGAACCACTTGACAACTTTTTACTAGATACAGTTATAATTGAATTAGATTTCAAACTTCCGCTGATAGAATGAAATGCAATAGATTCAATTTGTCAATTTTTAATGAACAGTTACTCGTATTAAAACAAGAAGTATATATTATAGATGAGTATTATCTGGTAGGCTTAATAAATAATGACCTACGATGGAGGTCCACTGGACATCAAAATACTACTAAACTTAAAATTAAGTCCAAAAACAGACGTTATCTGGGTATCGATATTCAGCTGTCAATTTAATTAGCATAAACGGACGTACACTGGATGCCCGGATATGGACGTCCTGATCCTCAAATAGATCTAAAGTGGACGTACATTGGACTATGTGTGCTGTCTGGGCATAGACGAATTTTTTGAAATAGTACTTATTTAAGTATGCACCTATATTTTCAAAATCAACTCCAGTATGATTAATTCAATAAATGTAAATATGAATGGGCAAAACATCTTTATATTGACATAATTGTACCTTACAATTTAGCCATAATAAAGGGATTTCGCCCATTTTAACCAATCCTAATTGAAACACGCGGATTTATTATATTTTTTTAAATATAATTTTCAAATAAAATAAACAAAATCTCCAGTTCATTGTTTATTAAATTTATTTAAAAGAAGAAAACATATCTCACAAAATACAATACCTACATATGAAAAATAAAATGTCAAAAATGATTAAATCATTATACTTTATATTTATGCATGTGATAAAATTCTTAGTTTCCTAATAACTTTTTTGGCACATTTTATATCCGCATTAGAATACCTAAGTGTGTAAAAACCTTCATCTTATTACTACACAAAACAAACACCAAAAAATATCACTTAACATTGCTCACGTACTAAACACAACTTGGACTGACTTTGACAGATAACAGAATTTTGAGTGATACACAACTTATATTTTCGCACATGCGCGTTACAAAACGGTACGCTAAAAACACCAAGCTCTCGCTTCTCCTTGATCGTTATTCTCGGATTAGACTGTGAACGAAAGCCGTTGCGAAAACATGGATCACTTATTATTAGGTTTGTTCCAATAGCTCCATTCTGATGTGTCTGACTCATGCATGGATGCATTCGTAAACTAATCACTACGCATGGAATGCAATGGAATTTAACAAACCAAAGATATGTTTGGTGAATAGGTATTTTAAACATAATTTAAAATACAACATAATACAATTATTTAGCTGTCTCGAACGATGTATGTGAATGTATAATTTTGAAAACTTAAGATGTTTATTTTTATTAAAAAAGCACGTATTTTAGACAAAATAAACGTACACAAGATAGAAACAAAAATTATTCATTTGAATTGAAAGAAATAGAAACACAAGCTACTCCAAGCTAACTTAAAATCCCAACAATTACAAACACATAGCATGAACGAAAACAGACGTTTAAATACGCATGTGCCGATAAATTGTACAAGAAATAAAGCCCTGGTCGTTTTGACAATCCGCCGACACATTTATGTACGAATCAGAAAATACCACATACTAAAATCAAAGTATGTGGAAAATACGTTGAAACGTTTTACTGACAGTTCATTGGATTATCCGTGGTTTTATAGGAATGGACTATTTTCAATGCGCATGCATCTGACGTCCTTCTGATGATCAGTTTAGCTGTTGGAACAAACCTACTGTCTCTTTCTTCGATGTTGCCAAGCCATTACCAAGGAATAAAAATAAAAAATGGATTGCTTTCAGATCCGAAACTAACAAAACCGAAAAGAACTATATCGCATTTTTAAATAAAATAAATTTCGCTTCCCAACAAGATAAAAAATAGGCGAACTGTTAGAACAACATAGACTACGTTAACCACCTTATTATCCAGACCTAAACTCGATTGATAATATCTAGGAGTTAGTATATAATAATTGCGTAGCAGCACACAATATAACTTTTAAACTGGTTAATAATAAGGCACTGGCCAAATAAAAAATTGAGGAGGTATCGGAACAAGAATGATATATTTGCCAATATTTAAAAAAGTATGAAGATGAACTAATACAAAAAGAGCACATCTTTGGCCACCTAACAGCCAGTTTCACAATCTCAAGTTACCTACTGATTAAGGGTTAACCATGGGTTACACATAAATAAGTGTTTCACAATAGTATGTTAAGGTTCAAAGTGGATGTTAACCATAAACATATTTAACTACTAGAAAATATGAAGGTAACCAACTGAATGTTTCTAACCTTACTTTTTTTAGTTATTTGACATTTAAACAGCTTTTAGTTCTTTTTTTAATATAAACGATTACGAAATAAATGCTTACAGCAGTGACGAAGAAGCGAGGAGGCCTAAAGTGATAAGGCCTAGAAAGAATTTTTTTGAAGAGTATGACAATTATGATTTCTTTTGTCGGTTTCGTTTATCGAAAGCAACTGTAGAAGGACTACTTGAAGAAATTGATGATACCATTTCCCACCTTACAGATCGGTGAGTCAAATCAAGGAATTTATCATATAGGTACATGTAGTGATATATTTTTTATTTCAGAAATGATGCATTATCATCGAGTCAACAACTGCTTCTAGCATTAGATTTTTATGCTACTGGTTCATTTTTGAGGGCAATTGGAGATTTAAGTGGTTTTGGTAAATCAACAGCCAGCAGAATAGTGCGCAGGTTTAGTACAGCTATAGCTAATCTTTTGCCACAATATATTAATATGCCTGAGGGAGAGGAAATTCAACAAATTATAGACGCTTTTTTTAATATTGCCCGTTTTCCAAAATGTATAGGGGCAATAGACTGTACCCACATAAAAATTATCTCTCCAGGGAGAGAAAATGCTGAAACTTTCAGAAATAGAAAGAACTTTTTTTCATTAAATGTACACACAGTGGCAGATCCCCTTTTAAAAATAAGAGACATTGTAGCAAGGTGGCCAGGGTCCTGCCATGACTCTTATATTTTTCAAAACTCGGCATTATACACCAAGTTTGAACAAGGTTTTTTTGATGACAATGTTCTAGTAGGAGACAGTGGATATGGAATTAAAAATTATTTAATAAAACCATTATTAGTTGTTAATAACAGAGCAGAGTCTCTGTTCAATGAATCGCAAATACGAACAAGAAAGGTTGTAGAGAGGCAATATGGAGTCTGGAAGAGGAGATTTCCTGCTTTAGCAACAGGTCTACGTGTTAAATTAGATACTGTTCAACCAATAATTGTTGCTATTGCTATAATCCATAATATTGCGTGTGATGCCAATGAAAATGTGCCTCCTATTAATGATCAACAGGAAAAGGCAATTAACTTTGTTGACAATATTGTTGTGCCTAATGTTGTAGACATAAATGAAAACAGATTAAACATGAACAATAGAAGAAGATATAATTTAATAAATAATTATTTTTCCACTTTATAACTCGGATGGATCTTTATATTTAACTGACTTTTTATTATAATAATTGTAATAGGAGTTTGTTTTAATAAATTTTTTATGACTCATGCAAATATTATTTTAAAAAATCTAATAAATAAAAGCAATAAAAATAAAGTTTATTATATTTAAATTTTAATAAAAAACAACAAAATAAAGCAACTCAAAAATAACTAAACGGAGATTGCTGAACCTTTACATTCTTATCAAAATCACAAAGTACAAAAAAAATCACAAAATACATATGAGTATTAATAACAAAAAAATAAAACCGAACGATAAAACAATTTAAAAATATCTAAACAAAGAATTCTCAACTCAAAATACATTTTAAATAAACAATGGTACAAAAAAATCACATAAGATCATTCTTGATTAAATATATCGATCTGCTTTTCTTTTAAATATAATTCCTTTTTTACCAATTCTATTTCCAAATTAAATGTTTCTATAGTTTTATTTTTATTTCCATATCTTTCTCTAAACATTGTATTTTCAGGGTGTTTTCCTCATCAAATTTTTTCTTTTGGTGAACACCAAAATCCAATTTTTTTTCTATCAACTCTCTATTAACGGAGTTATATTCCTTTGTAACAAGATTGTTTCTTTTTAACACTGCTTTTCTGTTAGTTACTGAAAAATAGTACATTATTTCATTGGTAAACATCATACTTTTGAGCCAAGTCATAAGGACGAGTCACAAAAGATGTTTCTTATTTTTCTCTGAATAAAACAAATAATTTTTTCTTTAAACGTCAATTAAGGCTGTATTAAGTTATATATTAAGTACTAAATTAAGTACCAAATTAAGAACTATATTATATTAAATTTCCCATATTTCACAATCACAATTAGTATTGTAAAAATGTCAATCAAATTTATTAATGGGTTACCCATAATTTTTTTTCCTATGGCAACAATCAGTCTGTTACATTTGATTGGCTTTTATGCAATCTAAAAAATCTCACCCGCCAACTTTGAATGAATTGGATTTTGTAGATCTTTAGGACAATACAGTTCATCAAATTTCTAGAGGCTTTCGACGGCTAGACAGAGAAAGCACTACTGACAGCCATCCCGACGGATTTACGCAATGAAAGTACACTCTGCGCATCAAGTATTTCACTATTTCATTCAGACGTAAATGTCAGATGTAAATTTCGCTAAAACATTTCTTTTATTTTCGTTTGTGTTTTTTGCTCATTACAGTTTAATAGAACCTAAGTATGGAGTTTATTAGCAAATTAAGAGGCCGCGTGATTAACAGTCAATCTCGCGAAATAATAGCCAATGTTATAGAGTTTATGAGAAGAGAAGGAAACTTTAATTCACCTTCAATACCATTTAAAAATTTAAATGATCGTGTTGCTGCAGCCACAGGAGTATCTAAAAACACTGTCGTCCGCATTTCTGGAGAGAAAAAAAGAATCGATAACCGTGAGATATCGGAATTTTCATCACCAAGAAAAATTAAAAAACCAAAAACAGTTAATGATATAGATGAAGCTGCACAAGAATCAAATTTTATTTTTTTATTATTAGATAGCTATTTTTGTTTCTGAGTTGTGTTCATTTACAGGCTCAATTTTTTTCCGTTTCTCCTTTTTGATTTTATATGGGGTTTCAAGTTGTTTTTGACTTATTTCGACGTAAATCACAACAACACACTTTTTTAATAAAGCAAACAAGTGTTAAGAGGTATATGTACGTGTAAACTACAATTACAAAAAATTGATATGAAACCCATGAAACCACCAACAAAAATGTAAAGCTAGCTTCCGTACTAGAACATGGTGTCATTCGACGAGATAATTTATCGTTTTGTTTAATAGATCACGAAATGTAAATATTCCCGTTATTTTTTTAAAAAATTATAAGAGAAATAAATTTTTTTCTAAATAGTATAGTTTATTATTTTGTAGAAAAACAAAATTTCGAAAATTTTAGTAATGTTTCAGAAACAACCGTTATTAATAATAGATACCATTTTCCTTAATAAGGTAGAAATAAAATATAAACTATTTCCACGATTTACAAAGGCCTACAAAAAAATTATAGGTATTTTCCGCTATCCTATAAAATTTATATTTTCTGACTCAATTTCAAAAGGTTGAAGGAATTCCAAAACACCTTTTATGGCATAATAATTATTTTCAATTCTACATACTATCTTTAGCTGCTTTTAAAAACGTTCTAAGAAAGTCCAATCAGACCAATTTAATCCCTAAACTATTCCACACTTTTAAAATTTAATTACCTAAAAATATTAAAAACTATTTAAAATAACTTGTTTAGCAGACTGTACAATAGCTATCTTAGTCACACGTAGCGCGTTCTCTGTCTGGGCGTCGAACACCTCTAGAAATTTGATGAACTGTATTTTGCCCAGTTTCCACTGCTTGTAGTAGGATTTTCTGTAATTTTAGTAATAATAATTAAAATTGTTCAGTACCTAGAAGGTTTTATCTTTACCTTTAATGTCTGCTTCATTTTGATTATCCTCATTTACTATAATTTTTGGTTGTATTGTGTCCTTGATTATTTCACTTATACCTGAACAACCTGGCTCGCTATTATATGAAACATCATTTTGACTATGTGATATATCTGAAATGTAACTTTTGCAATCTCAACTTTCCGGCTTATAATATAAAAAATAAATTGGTATAAAAAATATAACCTACCCTTACCACTGTCAAAAATACTTGGAAGGCCAGTAACTTGCTGTCCTAGCAAATCCGATATAGCAGCATCTGCTTCTGACAGTACTTCTTGGGTAATTGGTCCACCACCAGTAAGATTTATGTTTAACTTATTTTGGGAAATTTTCTTTTTTGTCTTCTTTTTTAAATTAATATATTTTTCTTTGATCATTTTAACGGATCTACATCCGTTTAGGCCATAGTTTGAATTGAATTCTTTTTCTATTTGAATCCATTTATTATGTTTTTCCTTCCAAGTGTAATGTTTATGTTATTCTTAAGTAGGGTTGTTAATAAACACTATCATCAGTTGAAGCACTTTATTATAGTTTATTATACGACAAATTCAGATATAAAAGTAAGAGGTTCTTTCAACGTAGACGTTGCACTCGCTGGCCATTAGCTCTGCCATCCTGGTTGCATAACCAGTAGGTATAATACATCACACCAAGTAACAGCATTAGTTGCTTTTGATTCAATGATACTTTTATATTTGGCAACTAATGATATTAATAAATATTCCTCATCTTTTGAAAAATTTGAACCTCTTTTGGGTTGTGTGTTCATTGTTAATTGGAATCACAATCTCTTTATACCTCTTTTTTTACAGAAACACATTAATCAAACAACAGTGACAGTGACATTAACATCAAAAATTAAAATAAAAAGAAACGGACTTCTTTTTTATTTGAAAATATATAATATGAACTATTTCTGACATAGAACAAGCAATTCATTTTTGATTTCATACCAACACAAGAAAAATTAATACATAACCGTAGGTTGCTTGACCAATAGGTAAATAATGTTTGTGACCGTAAGATTTACAATAAATACGGGTGAGTTCATCGGATGAAAATGGGTACTGATAGTTCATTAGAAGACAAACTATATGGGATATTCGGCTCTAGTTTCCGATAGCGAATAAGGTTTTTTTTTTATTTACGAATAAAAATAAAATATTGTATGCAACATGCGCAAACAGTGTGTTTGTTGACATGCGAGCGATAGAACATCAACCCTTGCACATAAGTTCCAGTGAAAGAATAAGTTGAGTTTATGAGTGAAGTCAATAAGACATGAACATATTTCGTATATCGTCAAGGATATTTTTGTATATAGTGTGTAGAAAAACGTCTGAACCTCATAGAAAATACTTTGATTGTAAAATTCTCAGAAAATTATATTCCTGATAAAAATTAGTACATGATCTAAAACAAACTACAAACTTTAAATTATTATATATTAAAAACTTAGAACTGTTTACGAGGAAGGTAAAATAAAAATTAAAAAAATGAAATTACATAAAGAGTAAAGAACCTTTATTATTAAAAATAGAGAGAAAAATGTTACTTAAAATCATTATTTATTAGCAAATATGAAAAGTCACAACTATTAAGAATAAAATGTTCTGAGAACTTGTTATCTGGCAGACCCACCTGTACTCAATATTCATAAAATCCAAATATTATTATCTACTATAATGAGCACACACATAACAAATCTTAACCTATACTATAACGCAGGTCTGGCGATTGCTGACTCTTAAGTCTTTATTGTTATATCAACAATAAAGATCTAAAGTTATAAATATATACTTACAAAATTGTGTTCCTATTTTTATAAAATACATATGTATCATTTACTTCCCATTGAATGTTTTGCACGTCTAAAGTCGAAAAATATATGTACCTAATGGTATTTTAATTTAGTTAATTAGGTAATATACCTACTCTAATAAATGTTTAAATCGTTAAAGTATAACTTTTTATAAATTTCAATCCAATAAATTATGTATTATTTAAAAAAGAGCCTACGCCACTGGTATATCGATCTGGAGCAACGGAAAAGGAATATTTTAAAATGAGGCAGATGACTAGTTGATCACCTTTGTGATTTTTTTTTAATTGAATCATACTCTATCTGTTTTTAATAACATACGTCAAATTTAAAAATTATTTTAACCGCCCCGACGAAGTTTTTAAGAAAAGTAGCCCAGGAGTATATTCTTTTTCCTATCATGTATAAAGAAAATTTAAGGTGTATCAGTATTGAATTGTATATCAAAATTATATTCCTCTATATCAATACTTATTTCTATTACAAAATCTGATGTGTCCAACACATGACTTTTCTATATATTTATTACAAGCTTTTGGAAGCAAGTTTTATTTGAAGAATTTTCTTCTCCAAACGTAAATAACAAATATATTCCATAAAATATAAAGACGACCCCTTATTAAGTTCGAACCCCACATGTTCCGACTCTGCCAAAAATGTATTTTGTTCACAGCAGGCCAGAATTCGAAATTTACGAATGTTCTTAAATATCTCGAATTTAAGAGAAATTAGGTATAAAACAAGAATTATAGAAAAAAATAAAATAAACAACTTTTATTTAAACAATTTTCTTCAAAAATTAATTTTTTTATATTTTGCAAAATTTTTCGAATACGGACCATTTTTGGTAAATTTTCTATGGAATAAAAATTATAGAGAATAGTACAAGAAGTAACTTTTATTTAAATAATTTTCTTTTTCAAACGTAAATAACGGGTATATTACATAAAATATAAAAACGATCCTCTATGAAATACCCCCCAGATGTTCTCACTCTGCCCAAAATCTAATAAGTTCACCTCAGGCCGGAATAAAGCTAAAGTTTAAAATTTAATGTTTTCCTTTTTATCCGTGTTTGAGATTTCTTCAAAATTCGAGATTTACACATTTTCTCAAATATCTCGAATACGGTCCATTTTAGAGAAATTATGTATGGGACAAGAATTATAGAGAACTATGTTATAAATAACTTTTATTTTAAACATTTTCATAAAAATTTAAATTTTTTACATTTTGTTAAATTTATCGAATACGGACTATTTTTGAAAAATTTTGTATAAAACAGAAATTATAGAGAATAATATGAGAAGTAACTTTTATTTGAAAAATTTTCTTCTCCAATCGTAAATAACAGATATATTTCACAAAATATAAAAAAGACCACCGACTCTGCCCAAAATCTCAGTTCACCGAAGACCAAAATAAAGCTAATAAGTTTGTTCGTTAAAATCATTGAATTTTTATTTAATAATAATAGTCTTACCCATAACTTCTAACAATCAGTATAGAAATTACCATTTTTGATTTTTTTAAAACTTGGGAAAACTTAAGTTATATATGAGTAACAATTGAATTATTGCGCTCCCGAGTTACATTTATAAAATATGGGTCAATAGGTTTATATTAATGTAGACAAATTTCCAGCTTTATATATTACATTTTTCACCGTTTCCAAATACGCCACTTTTTTCCGCTGTTAACCGCCATTTCTATCTTCACAAAGGTTTAAAGTTTAATATTGAACTCCAACGTAGCGTGAACCAACTAACTGAACGAAGTTTATAAATCTAGTTTAAAAACCATGTATCTCTAATGATTCAGAAAATAGTAATAATATCATTGTGAAAAATTGCCCACCTTGTACACAAAGAATTCCAGAACTACTGACAAATATTTCTATAGAAAATCCAAACAATAAGTTCATTTCAAACAAATATAGGTTATGAAACTAATTATTTAAGGACCCTTAATAATCCTATTTGACAATTTTGAATCATCAGATTAAAACAAAAAACACTGTAATACATTAAATTCTTTATAAAATACCTGCTAAAAGTTATATTAAATCGTAACTCTAGATAGGTAACATAACCTATTCTTGTCAACCACTTACCTGTTGTGTAATTAAATATGGCTCTTTGATGTAACCGTACTGGCTTAAACACAGTGTCTTTATTTTAGTTATAATCTTGAACTATATAACATTTCCACCAACAATGGGTTAACAAATTAATTCAACAATAACATAAAACAACACAGAAAGTTAGTTTGTTGTGAAACTTGCAGAATGTAACCATATAATAAACAAACAAAATAAGAGAACTTGACAGTTGTCGGTTGCTATGATCATTCACATAATAGCAACACTCCTACAGGGTAACGCGAAATCTTAAACGAATAAACAGGAAAAGTTTATTAGTAGAGATATGAAACCAATATTTAATTTAGTAATAAAAATTTGAACTAATTATTGTATCGTATTAAATGATAATTATTAATTTTGTTAGATAAATTAACGTAGCTAAACAAATTATTATTTTTCAAAATTGTTTAACAAAATTGTAGGTATATGTACACACAGTGGAAAAAACTTTGACAGTATTATAAAATTTGTCCTAGTATTTTACCAAGTCATACTACTCCTACGTCTGAAAAAGTTTTATACAAATTGGTAAATTTTTTCTTAATTTACTAAAAAAAAAATTGTTGATAAAAAGTCCGGCATCACTTAAACAATAATAAAGAATAAAATTGTTAAAATATTTAATTATATACCTGTTATATGAAAATAAAAATAATTATTTTTGCCAAAAAGTACCTAAGTACCTACCCTCCAGTCGGGGCGCATGGTCTATGAGTCTTGGCGTTCCAAAAAGTGCCTTGGCAAGACCTATTGCATAGCCCTAACTTATTTAGCTTGTTAGTGCACGTGTAGCATATGGCGAGACTAGACTGCTTTCTTGAACAAATAGTCATAATGCGAAAAGTCTGTGAGGCCCGGCACCCCGGTTTAAGTAACTAATTTGATTTTTTTTGTGACAAACACTCATAAATGGCCCATGGTAGTTTTTTCCATGATCTATATGGCGGGTGTCAACTCTCCTGTTAACCACGCTTTAAACAACAAAAAATATATTATAAGACGATTGTTTCTTAAAGATCTGGCACTATTAGTGACAATAGACCATTTGGAGCTAAGTTTCCTCAAAATAAATGTACTACTGTCAGTTAGAAAGAAAGAAGACGGAAAGATACTGGTACGCAAAACAAGACAATCCAGAAATTTAACCAGGAACTAAAAAATGTTTTTATTTCAAAAAGAATCGAAAACAAAATATAATAGCCAAAATGTTAAAATTTGTCTGTATAAGCCACCTAAACGCTAGGTGTCCACAATGCTTCAATCACAGATGGATACATGTACCTCAAAAATAATTACAATTACAAGATACTTGTTCAAAAAGGAATTAATAACAAGTACATAGTAGATGTTGTAAAAATTAGATTTATATTGATTTAATTATTATTACATGAAAAAAGGAATTATCAATTACTTTGCGGATGAAACTATAGAATATGATAGAAGTGAGGACCCAAGAATCAACCGGGCTGGTACGAATAGCTGTTTGCAGCGACTTTCTTAAGGATTCCTTATAGTTAAAGATATCTTAAGGACGAGTTGTATGCACTTAAAATTAAACTGTGCTTGAAAGGACACATGACAAATTTTATATGGCATAGGTACACTATAAACGCCATTTTGCATTTAGGGCTTGTTTCCCCAAACATTAGACTGCACCCATAGGATTAGAAATTGACATGTATCACTTAAAACTAAGATTAAATTGAAGTTAGCTTTATACAGCTAGTCCTAAGGGTATTGTTTTTTATACCATGTACGTTTTTCTTAACTTAAGGGAAAAGACAAAATCCATAACAAGAAACAAGTAGTTCAAATGGAACAGGAAGTTAATAATAAAATGTGAGTTTCTAAAAGTTTATTGATTCAGAACAAAAATACAAGAGTTCGTATACCTAAGCTTAAGTACTTTTATATTATAATCGCCATACAAATCGGGCATCATTAGTCTGGGGTTGTTTAATTAAACATAAAATATTTAACTGTTTTACACTAAATGTTTTATTTACATTCGGTACGGTGATCAACTTCATAATAAGGTATCCAATATGTTTTTCTTTTTGTAGTAGAATTAATTGATTTAAGCTGCAGATAGTTCATAAAAGTATAAAACCAATTTTTCAAATATCATACCCTTGAAACACATTTTTTAAAAAAAGTGGACCACAGAATGTAAGAAAAAATATTGTAAGAAAAATTATTAATATTTTTTACTTTTTATCAAGCAGAAAGTAATGACGTCTGATTTGCTATATAGATAATTGTATTCAGATAAGATAGTAAAACAACCTTATAGACGTTTATTGGAGGCAATTCTGTAGCGACATCTGTTAGAACAAATACAAAATTTCATCAAAATGGCGCTTCGTCGATCATTAAATATATAATTCTATATACATAAAGTTTTCTTAATTTTTAAATTCATTTGGGTAGATTGCCAAATTTAAATTAGTATTGTTTATATTCTCTAAAATGATGGTATATCTTAAATAAATGTTTATGAAGCATAATTAAACACGTACACCTCAATTTTAAAACAAATATTCTGAATAGATTATCAGTGCATCTATTAGCAAATAGAGAAATTATGTTCGTTATTCAGTTTCGACAAGCGTTTGATGGCTCGGAAGAAGACGACAAAATTATCAAAGACATCACTTGGACACCACGGAGCTTGGTGCCATCTATTGGTACTGTCCATTGCCCTCCAAGATAATTTGCATTGGTATTGTTTTACTAGTTGATCTAAATAAAATGGTTCAATGTAGAGAATTAGAATATTAACTAGAAATGCCAACGTAATGTAAATAAGTAGTTATTTAGTATTTATACCATAAAAACTGCTGTATGCATCACTATATACTATATTTTCTTAGTTTATAATGTTTATGTAACAAATTATATTCAAAATGGTATAAATACAAAATACATCTTAAAAATAAGGGTATCTACATCTACTTACCTCAAACTGTTATTATTTTGGGTTCATCAATTTCACTACTTCATTGAAACTCTTTTCACGGCACAGGGTTTTCATCAAACGCATTCAACCAAATGATATGGATGCGAGTCCGAGCTCTAGTGACCGGTTAAAACAGGAAATTTCTTGTTTTTATACCACGTGCATCTCGTAAACACACATGTTCAAGTAATTGTAATTAAAAAATGTAATTGTACTTATAAATGTAATTGTAATTTGAAAAAGTAATTGTAATTGGTCAAATAATTGTACTTTTGAGAAGTAATTGTATCCAGACAATTTAAATAATATAATTATCAAGTACAATTCCTCTATAGATTTTGCTACAATTACAATTCCAAATTTCTTTAAAAAAGTAAATAAATACAATTACAAATTATATGAAAAAAAAGTATTTATAATTAATAATTACTTTTTAACTATGAACTATCCAGCTCTATCTAATTTTGCAAATAAATCAATAAGCATAACTTTTGTTACCATATTAACTTGTTCATTAAAAAATTATTTCTTTTTCTGCTATTTTTGCTGTCCCGACAGCACGCATAGTCCAATGGTTATCTTCTTTAGATCCATTTCGTGGTCAGACCGTCCATATCCATATCCGAACATCCAGTGTACGTCCGTTTAAGGTCATTAATTTGACAGTTACATATCGATACCCAGAGGACGTCTGTTTTTGGACGTAATTTTAGGTTTAGTAATATTTTGACGACCAGTGGACATCCATCTTAGGTCATTACTTAGTTAACCTACCAGATAATAACAATCTATATACACTTTCATATACACACTTTTTTTATATAAAATTGGTCTTTAAAAATTGACCAAATGAATCTCTTGCATTTAATTCTATCAACGGAAGTTTAAAATCTAAATCTATTATAACCATATCTAGTAAACAGTTTTCAAGTGGCTCCTTGGTCGAGATCTTCTAGCATAGCATTTGAAAGACTAAAACGTCATTGGACTTGTCGTGGCATCGATTTCTGCTCAGGTCAAGCGATTTTTAATTAAAATAAAAGGGAAATGGTGTATAGCGAGTTGCGAAAATAAAAAATAAATCATTTAAAATATAAAATAGTGTCCACCAAATATAATCCAGAATTGGACGTCCGCTGTATGATCGAAAGTGTGCCATTTGTATACTTCCCTAGACGTCCATTGGATGTCGAAAGTCCAGAAAAAACTAATTTTTGGACGTCTAGACCTCCAAAATTGTATATCGAATAGACGTCCAATGAACCAATTTGTTCTGTCTGAGTGTATTCACATTCTTAAAAATATGTTATTTTTCTGCAATGTTCTGTTTTGGTAGGTAATTAATGTATTTGTTTTTTTTTTAGGGTATTGTAATAAATAAAAGTTGTTTCTCCCACATAGATAAGTCTCATTAATAAAAAAATATAACCAACTATTTTTTTGACCAGGGGCATCTGAGACAAGGTGCTTCGTTTGGTGTTAAAATTTAGGGGCCGCTACTGTATGGTTAATAGAAATTGATATAGTAAATGCATCAGTTTAGATATATATTTATTTATTTCTTTAAAAAAACTATTAATTAGTACATTAAAACAGAGGAAGTTTTTAAGAAATTAATAATAAAATTTTCCATTTTCAGACTACTTCTTAAGACATAGGTAGTTACTTAAATTTTATCAAACAGACGGTAGCGTTAAAATGTTATTATTATTGACAATTAAGTCCAATGTCGACGCGTTGTCAATGACAAACGTTTCCTAAAATATTTAGGCAAAAATAAAATACTGTTTATGGCGGTTCAGGTTTTAAATAGTATAAATAATATTGGAAAGTCCATAATTTGTTTTACGTTTGATGAATAATATTTAAATAAGTAATTTTATAGAAATATTTAACAGTTATGGACTTTTCAATATTTTTTATATTTAAGACCTAAAACGCAAAAAACTTTACTTTTACATTAGGGAACTTTTGTTTGATTTAAATGTACTGTCGATGAGGTGGCGACATCTAAGGTGGTAATGCTAATTCCAGACATAAGATTTATTAAACTCATTTGTGTTACGTATTTTTTGACATTATGAGAGAAATTTAAAGTGACGTCTTGTATAACTTCGAATATTGCGAAGTTTTCTAACCTTAAAAAATAGTGATTATATTGTGAAAAGAGTTGTGCTGGATCTTAATAAACATTGTGGTATTGATTTCGTCCAGAAAACTAACCACATTTGAGATAGTGGACAATATTTTTATTCGAGTATTAATGACAAGGGTGGACAAATATTTATAAAATATGGTATCTGACAAACAATTTTAAAACTTTAATAATATACTAAATTATAATATAATGGTAAAATATTAATACATTGCGTTACCTTCTCCAAGAAGGACTATTGTGATGAAGAAACCGCGCTCAATAATTTTAAGGCCATTCTGCGGTCAATATACTAACTATGAACAGGTGCCTGTAGTTCGGTTTCTTGAATTTATATTCGATTATTTAAATTCACAACATGATGCAGGTGGTTAGGCAACTCTTATTACGTTAGAATATAACTAACAATTTGTATTTGAATAGGTACGATATTTTCTATATACGTGTAAATATTTTTTTCATTATTATAGGTATTATGTTCAAAGTAAGTTTTAAGAGTTATTGCGCCGCTGACAATAGCAAGAAATTTGTATTAATAATAGGCAATTCTGGTTTAATCCTAGAAGACACAATTTTTAATTTAATACATTAAATTTTTTATGTGTAAAGAGAATAAGTGGAACTACCAGCGGGTTAGCATAATTTTTTGAAAAACTGGCCAGCTTTGTCAAAAAAAAATATAGTTTATTAAATTTAAAAAAACAGGACAACTTTTAATGGAGAATTAACATTATCAAGCATACATTCTTTTTTAAACGATTACTATCACTTTGTAGTAAATCTTCTTCTCAACAAGATCAAAAACTAG
The DNA here is from genome assembly GCA_927349885.1 of Psylliodes chrysocephalus. Classification (NCBI taxonomy): domain Eukaryota; kingdom Metazoa; phylum Arthropoda; class Insecta; order Coleoptera; family Chrysomelidae; genus Psylliodes; species Psylliodes chrysocephalus. The sequence continues at coordinate 18,767,058 of OV651816.1, forward strand.
TTTTTAAAATTGGACCTAATATAAAGTCATAATTGTTAAATTAGCAAAGTAATTTCGGGTATAAAAATGATTGAAAAATGTTTTTCATTCTCGTTTACTGAAATTTGGCCAGATGCGGAATAAGGGTAAAAATAGGATAGATTTGAAATTTAGTAGGACATTTTATTACATGGAATAATTTTCTTTATAATATGGAATTTGCAATGCTTCAATATATTTAAAAAATAGTTTGATTAGAAAAAAATTAGGTTAAAGAAGTGTATTTAAATAATTATATAGTTTCTAAAATAATTCATTGTACAAATAATATCAACTGCTACTAAAATAATAAAATCTATAATAGTATATTATGCAACGATCATGTAATGATGGTTATTAATACACGTGCATTAACCGGGATACGAAACGAGCCGAAGGCGACTTTCGTATGGTTTATGCTAGTGTATTAATAAGCATTACATGAGAGTTGCACACACTATTTTTGCTACACCCGATAAATAATCACTCGCGTTTCTATAAAAAATTCTACAAAATTGTAATTAATGGTATTACCTCGGGTATTGGTATTATCATAGATTTTTGGGGCAAAATATTTTGTACTGCATTTTCTGCTTTCTCCGATATCTGTGGAGGAGTCGATGGTAAGTCTTCTATATCGCTGATATCAGACATTTTGATAATATAATTATCGAAATTTAGATATCTACGAAAATTTAACACGTACTGATATTGACAACTAAAACAATTACATAGGAACCTAGGACAACCGTCAAATGCACAGCATGCTCGATTAAAAAATTATGGGTTTCTATTGATTAAACATCTGTATCGTTATAAAAAACCTGTATCATAATGAGTATCATTATGAAACGGATTATGGGCATATAAGTGCATTATTATAATACGGGTGTAGAAAAATCAGCCTTATATATAATGCATTTAACAAATGTTTCATAATATATTTACATGTTTTCTAACTTATCTGTAAATGAAACATAGAAAAAATACTTCATTGTCCTTACAAGGTATTCTTGATTTTGTTGCTGTTTGCTCTGATGATTTGTAAACTGTATAATTTTTTAAAGAAAGATTGTCTTCTTCTCAAGTTAGAATAAATAAAGAAAGAAGATGATTTAATTTCTTATCTATACAAATATATAAAATATATTAAATTACATTATTTAACGTATAATATAATATTACGTATTTTGCAATTTTTATAATACATTTAAATGCTTTTAATCGTAACTTAGGCTATAAGTTCAAAATTATTTCGGTCTGTACTGGTTGAAACTCAAAAAGACTTTTTGCAATTAATATTTTAAAAAATTACTGAGTAAACAGAACCGTTGTGTTTTTTAGTCTCCGGCTTTGATTGATCCGCATTTTATGATGCTGCCGTTGAATTATGTAATCATATTTTATTGTTGCCAACTTTGAAATATATTGCGTGATACAAAAAATTACAGAGGTATGATACTTAGCTGCCGAAATCTCATCAAGTTCGCTCATGATGTATTGTGTTGTGGAATATGAATGATTGGCCATGACCTAATTAAAAATTATTTTCGCGCTCTGTTTTCAATTATCTGAAATCTCAAATATGTAAAAGCTACGCCTTCTACTACAATATGTCGCCCTAATGTAGTATCAATAGGTGTAATACAATATCTTACTTTTATAGTATCATGGATATACTGCAACTTTTATCTTTTTGACTTCAACGATCTTATAAACAGACTGGAATGAATTATACGAATTCTTCTCAGTTATTATCTGCAAGGTTATGAGTTTTTGTTGTTAAAATAACTAAGTAATGTAAAAGGACAAACAACATCTAAAGTTCCGTCATATTTTATGAACCCTGTACATCGGATATTTTTTGTTTTTAAATATGATGTAATTATATCAGAAATTATAAAATAATTTAATTTTAATTTTCTAAAGAGTAGGGTGTTTGATATTATTTTTTACAACGTATATGGGGTTAAGCATAAGAAATGTATTTTTAATCATCGGATATTATCGACTAAATTAAAAAACAATACTATAATTAAATTAGTTAAAAAAGTACCTGCAAATAAATATAGGTATTAGAGTGTTTTATAAGTACCTAGATTAAAATAAAAAATATTAAAGAAAATACTTTTAGAATAAAAACATTAAAAGTTTTTATCAGTTATTCTCGTCCATAAATATTAGTTTTTGTAGATAGATTTTGAAGTAATAGGCATAGTAACTACTATAATAGTAGTTACTACATTAAAGGTAGTTCGCTAATAATTAGTGAAGTATCTTTAATGTTATTTTACTTTTTTGAGCTAATTATTTTTGTTCTTTATTTTTTTATTATTTGAATAGCTTCTAAAATATAATCATGTTCTCTTAGTGACATTCCCCGATCATACCCTGGATCTATCAATTCAGGCAGCATACAACTTTTTTAACTTTTCCATATTTTTACAATCTTCTCAGTATTAAACTATTTAATGAACAACCAAATTGTGGTGCATGATTATTTATGTCCATTAGTTGTTGCATGAAGAACTGATTATCAATAATACAATGGTTTTCTAGATTTATTTCGGTGTATTCATTTTTTTCAATTAATCTTTTTCTGACTCTAATTTGACCTGTTTTCAAATTCACGATTACTTGCTCGTTAACGTCTGCCTGAAAATAATAATTCTTAATAACACATTTATTAATTATCCAATGTATAAAACATGTTGAATGATATACCTATCTAATACGTTTGAATTGGAGATTCTTACCAAAATAGCGTAAAAAATAAATTGTTGAATATGTGATATTTGTAATAAAAAAACCGGCTAACTGCGAGTCTGAGTTGCGCATGAAAATTTAATACTATATATCTACTTTTTAAATACTTTATTAAGATTGAGCAAAAAAGATAAAAAACTCGTTTCTAGTAGGGGAGCCCTCTTTAATTTTTAATTTATTTTTATGATTTGTTGTTATAGCGGCATAAGAAATACACATTCTGTGAAAATTTTAACTTTCTACTTGTTACAGATCATGAGATACACTGCTTTATTAGACAGATTTGTCGGACAGCAGAGGCTTAGTGATAAGAGTCTCGTTGGTTATCTTTCGGGTACAGAATCCTATAAAGGCCTATTGAAATTGGTAAACTTAAAAAAGGAGACTACTGAGTTATGACACACTTACCTGATTTAATTCTGGCAGCGTAAAAGGTTGCTCCTGTTTGATCACTGAGTTGTGCGGCAAAATGGAAATCACGTAGTTGTAAAATATATTATACTTTTATTATTAAATAAAAAAACGGGTTGTATTGCAGAAAATTATACGTAAATTAAAAATATAAATAAAACTTAACGAAGTAACGTAACCTATGCGGCCTGGAGTCATGGCGGGTTATTCATCTCTAGAAATTCGGTGGTACAACTAGACGGTAGGATTATAGCTACCTAATGTCATTTAGTACAACTCGTTCCCGATTGAGAAAGGTTGAGGGTTATGTGTTTCGGCTTATCCATAAAATAGATTAATACGATTCTTTTCCTTAGCTTTATATTATTTTATCAATGTGCAATATGCATTTTATAGTTTTATAAAACAATTATTCTTCTTGACTTTTTACAATATATAAGTTTGATTTATAATTTCAAAGTAGTTTTAACCATTTTGAAATATTTTTTTATCGAGTTTTCATTGTAGACTCGTTGTTTGGAATTGTCCTTTTTTTTAAAAATAAATGTCTGTCTTTCATGCCATTCTTCAAACGGATATAATCAGGGGCGCGCGGTCCATGGAAGCAAGGGAAGCACCGCTTCCCTACACTTTGAGATTTAAAAATAAATATTTTTCAGTTTACAATGCATAGAAATTAATTATAAATTAGGTACTATATTTTCTCTGAAACATTACGTAACCTTCGTAAATGTACTAAAAATTCATTGGTGTAATGTGTAAATGCACGCACCACCAAGAGAAAATTAATTGTGTAAACCTACACATCATATAGGTACTTCAAGTCCGTCGGCGGAAGCGCGTCTTGAAAAAGCCGGCTCATCTTCCAATTGATTTTGCTTCGTGTTATTGACCCTGCTTTTCCGCGACACAATAGTCAGTCTGTTTGGACACGTGAAATACGGTCGAGAGGCAGCGATTTTTACGTCGCCTTACGCATAATGCAATTGACGTGTGAGAAAAATCGTAGACTTCAGATAGATTTCGGTTTGTTTTTTGTAGTTGTTTTTCTTTTTGTAAAATGGAGGAACTATGCACTGTGTCTGTGAACAATAATAATGTGGTAAATTGTATCTGTATTGTGTGCTCTTTATTGAAAAAAGGATTTTCAACTAGACATTTTGAAGAGAAAAAGAACATTATTAATTCTAGTAGACGAAAGTAGAAAAGTCAGCAAAGAAATTTACCAGGGTTCTATGAAAAGTATGAATGGTTAACCGGCTGCAAAACTTTGAAGAAATTGTTTTGCTGGCCTTGCCTACTTTTTAATATAGACAAAAAAACACATTGAAACTCAGTCGGTATTACAGACTTGAATAATTTCCACAAAATTGTAAAACGACATGTAAATAGTAAATCTCATATAAGTGTTATAATTAAAGAAAAAACATTCGGAACCTATCGCATTGAACATAGTTTGGACAATCATTTAAAAATAAGCAACAAAATTCACAATGAACGGGTAAAAAAATAGGTACGTCTTACAACGATTAATAGATGTAACTTGTTTTCTGGGAGAGCATGAACTAAGTTTTAGAGGTCATAATAAAGCAAAAAGATCCGCCAATCGAGGAGATTACATGGACCTTCTAAGTTTTTTAGCAAAATACGATGATACCCTAAAAAATCATTTTATTGATTCGAGTTACCTCAAGCAGAATCCAAAATGATTTAATTAAATGCACTGCCGACGTTGTGATGGATCACATTAAATGTGAAATTAAAAAAGCACCTTTCGTATCAATTGCGCTCGATGAAACCACAGATGTAGCAAACTTAAGGCAATTATTCATTGTGCGATGTGTATTGGATGGCATTCCTCAAGAGCGATTCTTGTTTGTGACATTATTTCAAGTTTAGAATGTGGTTCAAAGCTGGTGAGCCAGAGCTACAATGGTGCTGCCGTAACGGCTAGCCATTTAGGAGGCCTTCAAGCTAAAGTGAAAGAGAAGTTTAAACATGCAATTTTGGTTCATTGTATAGCACATAGACTTAATTTGGCTTTATCGCGAAGCATGGAAAATATTAAAGATTCCAAAGTTTTCTTTTCAACGCATAGTGGTTTGGCTTCCTTCTTTTTAAAGTCATCGAAAAGATCTCGCGCTTTGGGCATTCACATTCAAAAAGGTTTCCAAAAGTTGCTCCGATGCGATAAAACTACAATGAACGTTTAGTGCAAACAGTGTTTCAATACCGTGATTCTTTGATACACTTTATTTAAGACGTTTGGGATAATAAAGAAACATGGGATGCTGGAACTGTTACTGCTGGTAAAGGGTATTTGCATTGGCTCTAACAAAACTTTGATTTCAATTTTTTGCTCAATATTTTTGCAGAGATTTTCCCTTTTACTGATATTTTATTCGACTTTTTATAGACAAAGTGAATTGACATTGGCTTTTGCATTAAACAAATTAATGATTTTAAAAATAAAATGAATAAAAAAGAGACCAGTTTGAACACTTTTGGAATAAGACTCAAAACATTGGTTTAGAACCTTAAATAAAGAGAATTAGAATTTCAAATCTTTAATGAATTAAAATTTGTTGAATTGTGCAATTTTTACTTTCCTATCTGTATACAGATATAAGGAAAGTATAGGAATCATGATTTTTTTCGACCTTAAGTTTTCAACGGATTTTTACGTTTTGAGGTCCCCTGAATCCGTTATCCGTTTTGACTATTTTTCCGATGATGTGTGTGTGTGTGTGTGTGTGTGTTTGTTTGTGTGTGTGTGTGTGTGTGTGTGTGTGTGTGTGTGTGTGTGTGTGTGTGTGTGTGTGTGTGTGTGTGTGTGTGAGTGCGTGCGTGCGTGTGGTTGCGTGCGTGCGTGTGGTTGCGTGCGTGCGTGCGTGTGGTTGCGTGCGTGCGTGCGTGCGTGCGTGCGTGCGTGCGTGCGTGCGTGCGTGCGTGCGTGCGTGCGTGCGTGCGTGCGTGCGTGCGTGCGTGCGTGCGTGCGTGCGTGCGTGCGTGCGTGCGTGCGTACGTGCGTGTGTGTGTGTTAATTTTTTTATAGCAACTGGTTTAAATAAGTCCCTTTGTGAAGTCGTCAAGTTGTGTAAATTAGTACCAACCATCCCAGCCACAAGTGCGTCAGTTGAGCGAAGTATTTTAGCTTTAAAGCGCATTAAAAGTTTTATACAAAATTCAACAAGTAAAGACAGACTCTCTAATTTAGCCCTAATATCCATTAAAAAACAGCTTGTTAAACAGTTATCAGAAAATTCAAAATTTTACGACGATGTTATAGACAAATTTTCAGCCATTTAGAATAGGCGAATAGATCTTAAGTATAAAAAAATGTCAACTGCTGTGTCAACTGTGCGAAAAATGCTGAAAAAAATAAAAAAAAAACTTCTTTTTTTTTACGTTTAAATAAACCTAGGAAGCTTTTCAATGGTAAGTTTTTTGATAGCTTCTAGTACTAAACTAGGTAATAAAGTAATAGTAACACTTCAAAAATCTCATTCTCGAATATTCGTAGTACTGAGGAAAAAAAGCAAGAATTTGACAAAATGGTGAATGCGCCGCAAAAAAATTTCCCCTGCGGCGCTGTGCTTACTGGCCTGCTGTATTTTTATACAATCGCTTCTCTTCCAAAAATCTCACCGCTCGCCACTGTATAATACACAAATAACAAAGTATCTAACTTCCATCTCACCTCACTATCCTAATAAATTTCCATTTCCTACGATAGGAGAAATGCTCCTCGACAACTGGTACCTGAAAAGTTGAAGGTAGGGGTATTGCAAGACTGCCGAAAAATGTGACAAAATTAAAATAAAACTATGGCTCAACGACGTATGAGAAATGTTTTCTGGTCTAAGAGTAATATATGAAGAATCCACTCGAGTTAAATAGTATATTTTTCATGAGTCATATAGAGAACACTACAAAAATAATAAAATAAGAACAAATTAAGTGTTTAAATTGAACTCGAAAAAGAGTTTAGGGCATTTCTAAGTGATTGTAAAACACATTCACTCAGTATATGATTCTGAGAGGTAAAGGAAAAAATAGGTTAATTCTAAAAAATATGATTCATTAGAAAAATAGAATTTTAAAATTAAGCCTCCCTTTTTTCCTGAATATGATTAACGATCAACATTATGCCTTCTCCTCCGTCTTTGTATTTTTCTAATTCCACAGTAGCAACTTCTTTCACTTTGGCCTGCTAAATTCCATGCCCCGTCTTAATAACGAATTCTGGCACACTGACACTTTGAAAAATGTTTTAATTTAAAAAAAAAAAAAGAAAAACACATTTGATATATCAAATCATTTGTCATGCCTATTCATCTTTAGTAACATTTTAAGTGGAATAGATGAGATTATGTAGGTATAAAAAAAAAATTGTGTAATTGCTATTTATATAACGAGTCTTCAATAATACCCGTATCCCTCGTAATATCTAGTAAAACAAGAAATTTAATGAAAATTGCCATTCTTAGTGACTTTAATGACAACTTAAGTTCTTTGATGTAGGTCAGTTACATTGTTTTAGGGTTACTATTGAAGGTAATAATGTGACATCAATTTAGTCACGTGTGGTATAGATATTTATAAATACTTCTGGATACAGCTTTTGGCCCAAGGGATTCATGTCACCCGATGGGCGTTATAATTTAATAACGCACATTGTGCTTATGTGCTTGCATGATTTTATTTTTCACCCTAAATTTATATATAGTTTTATATACATTTTATTGAAATAGTAGTTTGTGCAAAACGAGTGGATATGGAGAATCCACTCGAGTTGTACGGTATATTTGTCTACGACTCGCTAACCAAAATCTACAAACTAAATAAAATATTTTAGGTTATTAGGAAAAAAATAACTAATTTTATAATATTTTATGAATTTTTACTAATTTATAAAATAAATATGAAAAAAGAAAAAGATTTAATTTCATTAGTCCCCACAGATTCGATCCCGGACTTTTCGCGTGAAAGGCAGATGCTCTATCCTCATCTCCACCACTACTTATAGGATTTTAGTTTTATTACTGGTAAATAAATTAGTATTATATAGTTTGATTAAAATTTATTTTGTTTAAATGTGGACCAAATAAAAATAAAAATGCTATTATTTATTGATTCTATAAAATATGCTTATTTTAATATATATTTAATCTCAATAGCTAAAAAATATACTATTAGTTATTACTATGTAAGAATTTTAGAAATAATAGTACTTGGGTGTTCAAAATATGGACTTTGATTGGGGGCATTTATTTTCTGCAGTGTTTTCACTACCTAGAATGGATGTGAAATACATTCGTTCAGTTGAACGCAATATCTTTTTCGTTTTGTAGTCTGTGCGTAAAGTGAAGTAAAGTAAAGTAAATTTTATTTGACTACGTTACATATTACAATATGTGTAGCAGGTTACAGAACGTACATATTAAAATAATGGCTTATTTTGACAAAATACACAACGAAATAACTATATACATATAATTGTTAAGTAGAATAAAATAACTCAAATTAAGTTAGGTGAGTATATATAAATAAAAGAGAAAACAAAATAAAGTAGAAGGTTTAAGAATTATGAAAGTTTACACCGATCGATATATTCCTCCACGCAATAAAAACAATGTTGATATTAATTCAAATTACACTTTTTAAGCGTGGTGACCGATAAGAAAACAATTTTTTTCTCTTATTGAATAAATGAGAAGTTAATATTGTTTAAAATACTTTTATTATCTTACAATACATGTAGGTTATTCAGGAATTTTTATCATTGAAACTATAGGTTTATGGTAACTGAAATAAGAAACATAAGTTTGAGACTTGATATCCTCTAAATATCTGGAAAATACCGCGTCAATGGTGATCCCATATTTTGTTGTGGATTCTTGTGGATCATTATTAATTTTTAAATTCAATTTATCCGAAATTGTGTCTAAAAGAGATAGAATCAGTTAGCAGCTAGTCTGCACGCATACGTCTAGTCGCACGCACACAAACACCGTGCCGAAGTCTGCCGGACTAAAACGACGTTAGACGATGTACAGCATTCAACGCCGCACCGCTGTGCCGGTCGAAGTGGGGGGGTGTTAGGTTTATTTTCGTTACGGAATTTCTGTTTCGATTTTTCGTTTTTTCGATTTTTCGATTTTTCGATTTTTCGATTTTTGGATTTTTGGATTTTTGGATTTTTGGATTTTTGGATTTTTGGATATTTGGATTTTTGGACTTTTGGATTTTTGGATTTTTGGATTTTTGGATTTTTGGATTTTTGGATTTTTGGATTTTTGGATTTTTGGATTTTTGGATTTTTGGATTTTTGGATTTTTGGATTTTTGGATTTTTGGATTTTTGGATTTTTGGATTTTTGGATTTTTGGATTTTTGGATTTTTGGATTTTTGGATTTTTGGATTTTTGGATTTTTGGATTTTTGGATTTTTGGATTTTTGGATTTTTGGATTTTTGGATTTTTGGATTTTTGGATTTTTGGATTTTTTGATTTTTTGATTTTTTGATTTTTTGATTTTTTGATTTTTCGATTTTTCGATTTTTCGATTTTTCTATTTTTCTATTTTTCGATTTTTTGATTTTTCGATTTTTCGATTTTTCGATTTTTCGATTTTTCGATTTTTCGATTTTTCGATTTTTCGATTTTTCGATTTTTCGATTTTTCGATTTTTCGATTTTTCGATTTTTCGATTTTTCGATTTTTCGATTTTTCGATTTTTCGATTTTTCGATTTTTCGATTTTTCGATTTTTCGATTTTTCGATTTTTCGATTTTTCGATTTTTCGATATTTCGATTTTTCAATTTTTCGATTTTTCGATTTTTCGATTTTTCGATTTTTCGATTTTTCGATTTTTCGATTTTTCGATTTTTCGATTTTTCGATTTTTCGATTTTTCGATTTTTCGATTTTTCGATTTTTCGATTTTTCGATTTTTCGATTTTTCGATTTTTCGATTTTTCGATTTTTCGATTTTTCGATTTTTCGATTTTTCGATTTTTCGATTTTTCGATTTTTCGATTTTTCGATTTTTCGATTTTTCGATTTTTCGATTTTTCGATTTTTCGATTTTTCGATTTTTCGATTTTTCGATTTTTCGATTTTTCGATTTTTCGATTTTTCGATTTTTTGATTTTTCGATTTTTCGATTTGTCGATTTTTCGATTTTTCGATTTTTCGATTTTTCGATTTTTCGATTTTTCGATTTTTCGATTTTTCGATTTTTCGATTTTTCGATTTTTCGATTTTTCGATTTTTCGATTTTTCGATTTTTCGATTTTTCGATTTTTCGATTTTTCGATTTTTCGATTTTTCGATTTTTCGATTTTTCGATTTTTCGATTTTTCGATTTTTCGATTTTTCGATTTTTCGATTTTTCGATTTTTCGATTTTTCGATGGATTTTCTTTTATTGAATAAATGAAAAGTTAATATTGTTTAACGCCGCACCGCTGTAACGGTAGGAGTGCGGGGTGTTAGGTTTTTTTTTTGTTGTTACGGAATTTCTTGATTCGGTCGCTGCACTTAAAGCCCGCTATAAAAGCTATGCAATAGCTTAAAAATTTTGAAATATCTTTCTGTCTTTTTCTTTCTTATACTACAACTCTCATTGTCTCTTTCGTTTAAATGGGTCTGGATTTTACGCTTTCCTTGTTCATTGAAAGAATTTGTACTACTCTGTCTCACTCTTCGCAATGAGCTCCCATTGTCACCGTTAATTTGTATTTTTATTATTTATCTCTGGCTGCATCAACTTTTCTTACGATAACCAAATATTATCGTGTTCAAAATTCGACGCCATTTAATATAGCACTTGAATTTTTTAATTAACATGTGAAGGAAACAAGTCAAATTTTTCCACCTCTTTTCACCTGGCTGCAGGTAAATACAGCAGTCATAGAGACGGGTGCATAGTACAACAAGGTTTATAATATAAAATATTAAAACTTTTTATTTCATTCAGGTAATTACTGTGTGAAGGTAAAAATTATTGATAGTTAATTAATCAATTATTATTAATCGTAGCAGACCTGCGGTGGCAGAGGTTGCTCTTATAAATTTATCATATTGAAATAAGCCTAAAAAAATTATTTCTTTCATTTTACAGATGAGGGTACCTATATTTTTTTAATCCCGGAACTTAGACTATAGTAAATACGTTAAAAATAATATTTTAGTTAGTTGTTTCAAAGTTATTCAACATTTCAATATTAAGCTATTTAAACTTCTACAGTTCATCAAATTTCTAGAGGCTTTCGACGGCTAGACAGAGAAAGCACTACTGACAGGCATCCCGACGGATTTACGCACTGAAAGTACACTCTGCGCATCAAGTATTTCACTATTTCATTCAGACGTAAATGTCAGATGTAAATTTCGCTAAAACATTTCTTTTATTTTCGTTTGTGTTTTTTGCTCATTACAGTTTAATAGAACCTAAGTATGGAGTTTAATAGCAAATTAAGAGGCCGCGTGATTAACAGTCAATCTCGCGAAATAATAGCCAATGTTATAGAGTTTATGAGAAGAGAAGGAAACTTTAATTCACCTTCAATTCCATTTAAAAATGTAAATGATCGTGTTGCTGCAGCCACAGGAGTATCTAAAAACACTGTCGTCCGCATTTCTGGAGAGAAAAAAAGAATCGATAACCGTGAGATATCGGAATTTTCATCACCAAGAAAAACCATTAAAAAACCAAAAACAGTTAATGATATAGATGAAGCTGCACAAGAATCAAATTTTATTTTTTTATTATTAGATAGCTATTTTTGTTTCTGAGTTGTGTTCATTTACAGGCTCAATTTTTTTCCGTTTCTCCTTTTTGATTTTATATGGGGTTTGTTGTTTTTGACTTATTTCGACGTAAATCACAACAACACACTTTTTTAATAAAGCAAATAAGTGTTAAGAGGTATATGTACGTGTAAACTACAATTACAAAAAATTAATATGAAACCCATGAAACCACCAACAAAAATGTAAAGCTAGCTTCCGTACTAGAACATGGTGTCATTCGTCGAGATAATTTATCGTTTTGTTTAATAGATCAAGAAATGTAAATATTCCTCTGTTATTTTTTATAAAATTATAAGAGAAATAAATTTTTTTCTAAATAGTATAGTTTATTATTTTGTAGAAAAACAAAATTTCGAAAATTTTAGTAATGTTTCAAAAACAACCGTTATTAATAATAGATACCATTTTCCTTAATAAGGTAGAAATAAAATATAAACTATTTCCACGATTTACAAAGGCCTACAAAAAAATTATAGGTATTTTCCGCTATCCTATAAAATTTATATTTTCTGACTCAATTTCAAAAGGTTGAAGGAATTCCAAAACACCTTTTATGGCATAATAATTATTTTCAATTCTACATACTATCTTGAGCTGCTTTTAAAAACGTTCTAAGAAAGTCCAACCAGACCAATTTAATCCCTAAACTATTCCACACTTTTAAAATTTAATTACCTAAAAATATTAAAAACTATTTAAAATAACTTGTTTAGCAGACTGTACAATAGCTATCTTAGTCACACGTAGCGCGTTCTCTGTCTGGGCGTCGAACACCTCTAGAAATTTGATGAACTGTAAGGTAGTAAATTATCTTATGAGTAAACTGGCAGATAAAACAAATTGATAAATTTAGTTTCATCTAAACTCCTCATTAGTAATTTATTTAATAGTTAGTCATTTTACTTCAAATAATAATAACTGCAAACAATATAACAGAACTTCATCAAATAATAGGATTAAGCAGAAGAAGATACGCCCTTTCAAATATGACGGTTTTATTTTAATCTATCTTTTTGAGGGCTTTGTCTGTTTAGTCTTTCACCTCTGCATTATTCACGTATTTGGAAACTTGGTTAAGTAAGCAAATCTTCGAGCTTATTCATGAATTAAAAGAAGACGTTCGGTCCCCTTCGCATATTTAAATGCTTAATTTATATACCCAGGTATACGAATAGCGGCTTTCAGTTTTGATGAGTAAAAAACAGGTGGTGCGTTTTTCGATAGATTATAATTTCGTGACAGATATTTTTTTATAAATCGACACTAGTTATTGATGGTATACGAGTGAACAAAAGCACTTTTGTGGTAGTAATGCCATTTTAGAGGCTAAACATAAAGCTTCCTAAACAAATTGTATCCATTAATTATTAAGTTCTTTATTATGTAGTTGTCACATAAATAACTTTTCTTGTAGGAAAATGTTGCTCATTTTCACTTTTATGTGTTAATTCTATCGGGTGTATGGGTATATATTTTTATTTATTTATGGTATTTTAGGGTCTATTTATACTCCCTAATTATTATTATTTGTATTAGTATTATGATTAAGCATTATACTGGACTAAATTAGCATTAGTGCTTCTTTTTTAATAATCTGTTTCTTAAAAAGTATAATTCTGCAGTCAAAAAAATGTTGGTTACTGAAGAAATGTGTAAGAGGCCAGTTGTGTTCTTAGAATATTTGAGTTTTAATCGTGTTTTTATTAATATTTTTAGTAGTTAATTTTATTTAAGAACATTATTTTTCAAAATAGGTTTAATTAAGGACATTTTAACGGATTTACGTCTCAAATTTATAACAGATAAAAAGAAGCAGAAATTTGAGACAAATCAGACAGAAAATAGGCCTTTACTTCCACGTGGTGACATGTCATTTGTCAACTTTATACTAAATATTGCTGATACACAAAAATTCGGAATGGGACGTTTCTACGTGGCCGTTTCGTCGCCGCCGTTTCTATGCCGCCGTTCTTCGCCAACCATTTCATCGCCGAGCTATTTCTGCGCCAGCCGTTTCATCGCCGGCCATTTCATTGCCAGGCCATTTCATCGCAGTTAAGTTATACGTACAGAGTTTACATATACAATTATGATTTACAGGATAATACAACTAAACATGGTTTTAAAGAATTAGAAAGCTGTTTTTTAAACCGTATAACAATTATTTCTATTGAGATAGAGAATAATATCTTTATATTGGCTAAGTTTTTTATTATTTATATTAATATTAAATCAAAATAAATTTGTTTATAGATTTAAATTTTTATTGAAAATTAAAAAATATACAATTTATTTATGATGATAATTTATACATTTTCGTAGAAACAATTATGTTTATCCACACTATTTTTGTTTTAGTGCAGATATGATCTAATTAAAGGAGGACCTACCTTAAAAAATAATGTATTTTGTATAATAACCGTTTCGTTTCTTATTAAAATCTTATAAGTTTATTTTTTTGCCATTTTTTATTTCCACCTTCAAATATTCTGACATTTGTTTGAGAAGAGTATTATATAATTATAAATATTTTTACATGCATCATGAACATATTGTTTTGATTATTATTTCACAATTCTGCAATTATTTTTTTATTGTTATCATTCTTTTCAAAGTTGTTGTTTTTGGGGGCAGACCGGAGTAGAGTCCCGTTTATACCTGCTATAATGACGGTCCAAAATTTAGATGGTTGAGTAGAGTCCAGGGTCAGATTAAGTCATTAAAGGATTAACTACCTATATTTTGAATTTAAATATTTAGTATTATCTATTATTAATATTTCAATAACTATTTATTAATTGTTTATGATCATGACAATTACAAGTTGATTGTTCCCTTTCTACATGCCCAAAAACATGCATAAAATAAAAATATTCAATTAGATCTTTTGTTTATTACAGTTTTAGTTTAGTTTACTAACCGACAAGATTAAATCATGAGTGCATTAAAGTTTATACTTAGCGAGAAAGGAAAGGAGCTTCTAGTGTTAGATAGATATAAATATCGTTTTTACAAAGAACTATCTGGTGGTATTAAACGTTGGGTGTGTTCTGTAAGTGGAAATAAAAAGTGTATGGCCTATTTGAAGACAGAGGGAAAAACAAACATAATAGAAGTTGTCGACAACCATAACCACCCACCACTTGATGAAAAAATTCTTAATAGGAATAAAGTGAGCAATTCCCTAAAAAGAAAAGCCTCAGAAGATTTAAGTGAGAGACCTTTAAAATTAATTCACCGAGAACTAAGGAAAGGAGATGTCGAAAAATTGACTAATTGCGATGTCAAATGTATTAGAAACAACAGATACAACTCTCGAAGGAGCTTTGTACCAAAACTTCCAACTAATCAAAAAAAAGTTCGCAATGTTCTCAATTCCTATCCTGTTATGACAAATCGGGGCGAAACTTTTCTTCTGGTAAACGACACAGAGAACAATATAATTATGTTCTCATCAAAAAAGAATTTAGAGTTCTTGTGCACTTTGAAATCCATATATGTGGATGGGACATTCAATTACTGCACCAAATTTTTCCTTCAAATGTTCTCCATTCACGGATTAGCAGGTGACCATTATGTACCTCTAGTCTTTTTTATACTTACAAATAAGCAAAAGAAAAGTTATATGTTGGCATTAATGTATGCAATAGAAGAATGTCAAAAGATTGGTAAAATATTGGGACCAACGACTGTAGTGGCAGATTTTGAAGAGGCAATCCACCAAAGTGTGCTAGAAACTTGGGCGAAGACAAGTATTGTTGGATGTAGATTTCATTTGGGCCAATCATGGTAAGTTATTGATAAATATTTCAATGACTAGGGTTAGTTCAATAATGTTTTGCTAGGTTTTGTATCTCTAATACTTATTGATTTTAAGGAAATTAAATTTTAAAAATAGAATGTCCTTTTAATTAAGTATTAGAGATTTAAAATATTATTAGGAAAAAAGTTTAATAAAATTTGATTGTCCAAAACTTATAGACGTAATTTTTCTTTAAAAAAATATATATATTTCAATGCTGTCAGTTTACTAAATGCAACATGCACTTTTTAGGTGGCGAAAAATACAACAACTTGGCCTTACTACTGCATACAAGGATAAGGATTCAGAAGTTGGAAAATTTTTGAGAAACTGTTTTGGTTTGCCGTTTCTTAATTCAATAGATGTTGGAGACTGTTTTGCTAATAATTTAATTTCTTCTCAACCCAGCAATTTCAAACTTACATCATTCGCAGATTATCTTGTAGATACTTACATAACAGAATCGTCCAAATTTCCACCATACATATGGGCTGAAAATACAAGTAGTGTTAAGAGAACTACAAATGTCTGCGAAAGTTTTCATTTACGGTTTAATTCTGCATTTTACCATGCACATCCTCATATTTTTCAATTTATTTCGGTTTTAATAGATTTTCAAAGTGATACCTACATAAAGATAAGGACAGCGCAACAAAATGAAAAGAAAATATACTCTGCAAAAACTATAGAAAACAAACAATTTTTAGATGACAAGATATGGCAATTAAAAAATCATGATATAACAAACTTGGAATTTATTAAGGTAGTTGGAAATCGATTTAAAATGTAGGAAACCTAATTTTGTAGTTTATGTAAATATAAAATAAATCACCCTTATTTTAGGTTTAAAAATATTTATAGCACTGTGAATGATTAATAAATACATTTTTTTATCAATCTGGTTTACTATATTACCATGTTCCCTAAAAAATAAACTAAAAAAAAAATAAAATAATTCAGGTACCTGAGATAATGAGTTTCGGACTCTACTCAACCATCTCCGGGACTCTACTCGGACATCATTGAAAGGGACCTAGAGAAGTCGGGACTCTACTCGAGATCACCGGTTTTTGGTATAGCATTTATTTTTTATATTATTCACATTTTTTTTATATAATTCCCATTTTTTTAGTTATTTGTACATTTGTATCATTAAAATTAAAATAATTTATTCTATTTCTAGGGTTCAGATAAATTAGTATGGTTTATTTTCAAAATTAAACAAAAAAATATTTTAAAATTTATTTTAAACGTCTGTACACACTAAATTAAAAACATACAACTAAAAATAAATAAACCAGTTATAAAATAAACTTAGCCGTTTTTAAAATTGGTATTATGTGTTAATCCACGTAATTTTTTTTTCTATTATCATACTCAGCAACTATCCTTAAAATTCGTTCATCAGCTTGGCGATATATTTTTAACTTTGGAGGTGGTTGGTTTCCTGCAACTAATTGTTTCAAATATATATCACGATTTTTTTAAATTTTACGTAGCCCATTTATTAATTTCCATAAACTTGGAAAATATAGAAGGTCGTCTACCATTACCGTGCCTATTTGGACAACCTATTAAAAAAAGTTAGGCTTTGCTACAACATCCCCAGCTAATTTAAAAAAAAAGACACCTATTTGTAATATGCCCGATTGAAAATAATAATTGACGTCTTAGGAATTTTGTGACAAACCTTTATTTATTAATTTACAGAAGTTGTTCCAGATAAAAATTCCACTCTGTAATTATATTATCATTATTTATAAATAAAACACAAAAAATAATTACCAAGGTTTGAATCCTGCTCATGTTTGTATATTTATTTGATTACTATATTAGCTTCAAAGTAGCTTGGCGAAGAACCGGCCTGGCGATGAACCGGCTTGGCGATGAACCGGCCTGACGAAGAACCGGCTGGCGATAAATCGTCGACGTAGAAACGGTGACGTAGAAACGCCGTCGATGGAACGTCCTAGACCCACAGAAATTATATACAACGCAGGATTTGTACCGAAATATTAATCGTTTTCGTTATCGTTGTAACAAAACTATAAACAACATCTGACAACATAATCATATGTGTATTTTCAATTGTCATTATCAGTTGCCTATTAAAAATAAAGACCAAATAATTGATTAATTTGATAGAAAAGAAGAAATTTAAGATTTAACATAAAAAGTTGAACCTGTTAGTTATAAGGCATAAATATTAATGCTAATACTAATTATAAATCAAGTATAAATGTCCCCATTAAATTGTGAAAGTTCAACTTAATCCTTAATCATAATACTAATGCAAATTCTAATAATAAGGTAGTATAAATAGACCCTTAATTTATAAAGGATAATATTACGTACCTAATAATACAATTATTGTATTATTGAATGAAAAAAATACGCAAAACCTGTATTGTATATTTTTCTCATTTGAAGGGTACAGGAAAAGAACCGACTAAGTTCAAAATTTGGCTATTGTGAGACAAGGGGATATCGCACATGGTGTCATGGCGGCGCATGTTGGAGTAGTTTTTAAGTTGTTTGTAGTGATTTATAACATTTTAAGCGTATATTTGTATTATATTATGTTGCCAACTTTATTTTTTGAAAGCAGAATTGGTGAAAAACATTCAAAAAAATAGTACAGTACGCAATTTACGGATGTCACAGTAACAACCAAAGCAAATAATTTTAAAAAACCTTATGTTTTTTCGCTTTCCTCGACAGTAAGAGGTTTGTCAGAAGTGAGCAGTGACCAGTGGCCTGTGGCCGTGCAGATAAATTTAAAATAGAAAATTGTCATGTGTGTTCCAAACACTTTTAACCTTTTGATTATAAGAGGGACACCAAAACAGAACTTCCCATTGGTTCATTTACAACTCGAAATTTTTAACTTCTAGTTCTACCTGTAGGGAATTCGTAACTTAAGACTTCTTTAAGCGGTGTTAGCAAATAGATAAGCATAGCGAGGGCTACAAGGCAGAACCTCGTAAGTTGCAAAATAAAAATTTTCAGGAGATTAAATAAACGATTCACAAGTGCATAGAACAATTCATTCTACTCTATAATGTGTTTTGTTCAAAATTTGTAATTCTTCTAAAAGAGAAGATGGAGAAAAATGTTTTTAACGAGATTATCAAAAAATTTAATTTTTAGTGGAAATATTAGTTACGAGGTCCTACCCGAGAATACCGATCAAGGAGAAGCGACACTAGCTGTCGGTGCCTTTGATATCGGATGTACCTTTTTCACAGTATAACTTGACTGATACACAACTTAGCACGCTGAGAAAACATGCTTATTTTCTACACTGAGCGAAATAGTTTGGCAAATTATCTGAAATTATTGTTATAGTTTATGCGCAAATGTTGCAATGTGATTTAATTACATTGAAGTAGTTAGGGTTAATAGCAATGCTAAAATTTCGGCACTAAAATATAACTCATAATGTAATAATTAATTATTTATTATAAAAGTAAAAGACGTTTATTATTTTATAATTTATTGTGATGTTTATTTTAAACAACAGTTTATTTATTAATAATTCATTTAAACACTTATTTCTTTTATAACACTACTATTTTAATCTATATAGATTTCGAATTGCTTTGAATCATTCACTATTTATATTCACCACTGTCTATCTACTAATTAATATTTATCTTCACTGTCCATATAATAACTGATTGCATTGTGTTCTTCCACCAATATTTATGTACAAATTTCTAAAGTTTGGTGGGCTCTCGAAGCTCCTCCACCAAACTAGAAATATTTGGAAGAGACCAGAAATATTATCACGATAACTCCAGAATGTCCGCGAAAGTCCCTACGCCATTGTCGTCTCATAGGTTTGGTCTTGAGGGGTTTAATTATGTATAATAATCGGACAGGTTAAGCTTCAAAGGCCAAATAAGACAGAAAGGGACTTGGAGGGTTAGAGCATGACTGAATAATGAAATGGCTCTCATAACATTATCTATAAAATTTGTTCAATATTTGGTTTATTTATTGTTAAAAATGTAATAAAGGCCCCATATTTAAATTAAATTACCTTTTCCTTAACTAAAAATAAGGTAAATAAAATTAAGCGTGTCAAAAAAAATTAGGTAACAATTAAAAACACATTAAGTTTGAAAGGTTTGACTAAATATTTGCAATGTGCATATATTTTCAAAGCTTTTAGGTTTAAAAAGTACTTACATATTTTTAGAATTTCTAGATTTATATTATATTAAAAGGACTTTCAAGTTTATCACTCATTTCTGTAGAAACAAGTGTTTTCTCGCCAAGTTAAACCAGATGTCATTTAAGGTTTATGTATTTAGAGTTAAATATCTGGAATAGTTATTACCCAGACAATACAAATTTATCCGTTCAACGTCCATTCGATATACAATTTTGGATGTCTAGACGTCCAAAAATGAGTTTTCTGGACTTCCGACATCCAATGAACGTCCAGTGAAGTATACAAATGGCACACTTTTGACCATTCAGAAGACGTCCAATTCTGGAATATATTTGGACGTCGAATAATGGACATCCAAAATTAGAATTATATATCCATTGAGACCACATCCCTACTTTTTTACAGAACCGCTACTTACCACACACTATTTTATATTATTAATAAATTGTTTTTTATTTTCGCAAACCGCTATACACTATTTATTTTTTTTTATTATTCAAAATCGCTTGACCTGAGCAGGAATCGAACTCACGACACATCCATTATCGTTTTACGCTTGCAGTCGCTAGAAGAGCTCGACCAAGGAACCACTTGAAAACTTTTTACTAGATACCTACAGTTATAATTGAATAAGATTTCAAACTTCCGCTGATAGAATGAAATGCAATAGATTCAATTTGTCAATTTTTAATGACCAGTTATATTAAAAAAAGAAGTATATATAGATGGGTATTATCTGGTAGGCTTAATAAATAATTACCTAAGATGGACGTCCACTGGACGTCAAAATACTACTAAACTTAAAATTAAGTTCAAAAACAGACGTTCTCTGGGTATCGATATTCAGCTGTCAATTTAATTAGCATAAACGGACGTACACTGGATGTCCAGATATGGACGTCCTGACCCTCAAATAGATCTAAAGTGGACGTCCATTGGACTATGTGTGCATAGACGAATTTTTAGAAATAGTACTTATTTAAGTATGCACCAATATTTCCAAAATTAACTCCAGTATGATTCATTCAATAAATGTAACTATGAATGGGCAAAACATCTTTATATTGACATAATTGTAACTTACAATTTAGCCATAATAAAGGGATTTTGCCCACTTTGACCAATCCTAATTAAAATACGCGAATTTATTATATTTTTTTAAATATAATTTTAAAATAAAATAAACAAAATCTGCAGTTCATTGTTTATTAAATTTATTTAAAAGAAGAAAAACATATATTTCACAAAATACAATACCTACATATCGTCGTTGAAGAAGTGAACCCTCGTATGTGTTGATTAACCAACTTTACAGGAGAGACATAAAACGTTTTAAAAATTTGAAATAAACACAATGGAGCTACTTTTTTCTGCTAAATATACTATGATAGTCATATTAATTTAAATAATTGTCAACTGACAATTTTTTTATTTAAATCAATATTATATTGCACTTACGTGTTTTCACTCCAGTAAAATTGTAATTTATTAACACATACGAGCTTTCACTGATATGTAAATAAAGATTAAGAAATGAAACAAAACTTTATTAAATGTTAAAACAACACAAAAATTTAAAGTACAATAAAATAATTTTAAAAAACACCCGTTTTACTACTATTTTTTTAAATACTACTGCTTCCGAGAAGAACTTTTTTGTTTTTACCACCCTTAGGCTTATTAATTATTTTAGTATTATTTGTAAACACAGGCTGAAGAGGCTGAGTTCTTTTCTTTCCTTTACTGGGACTTTGTTTATTATTTTTCTTCCTATTCCCTTTTTCTGGTACACTAGTTTCCTTATTTTCTTTGATAGCCTTTTCTTCATGGGGGAGGTTGTCGTAATATGGGCCACAATCTAAAGGAATCACCTCTTTTAATTGTTGTAAGTGTTGCCATTTCGTATACTTCATTTTTATTGGTTCCTTTCTAAGTTGTGGGAAATCGGATAGATTTGCAACTGTGGAATTCCTTATTCTGCCTGGTAGGTCAAGAAACTCTCCATCAAAGCTTAGCTTTGCTTGAATAGTTCCATCTGGAGTGTACTTTATTACTTTAATTTCGTTAACAGTTGGATCATTTGTCTTCTTTCCTGGTCGAATAGATGGATATTTCACCAGAGATATCAAGGCATAATCTTTTACAAAATTATATGATATTTCTTTTACTTCATAAGGCTCAACTCCTCTTACCCTCGCTTCTTTTGTGTATCTACCATAGTCACTAGGAAGATGGATAGCCTTATTTTTAATTTTATTCTCAATGCATGAGTGGACGGAATTAACCTCCATTTGGGTATGACCCACTTCTAAATACTTTTGATACACTGTAACATTTTTTGAAACAGCAAAACTAAGGAGGGCATTTGACAGAGTGGCGTTTTTATTTTGGTATCCACATCCGTCACTCCAGATGATGATAGTCTTATTTGAATTGTCAAAGTTATCACATAGGAAATCGATAAGGCAGGATGCGAAGGTATTAGCTGTCAAGTCTGCATCAACCTCTGTAAACCAGTAACATATTGCGCAACGGGTATTTACTTCATAGATACTGAAGTTATGAACACAAAGTTTGGTCTTAAAATACAAGGCGGAAGCATTTAAACTAGGACACACCTTCACAGCTTGAACGTCTTGTGTTAGCACAATACATTCCCCCTTTTCAGCAAGTTGTAGGTCAGTTGCTTTTTTCGACCTTGCAGCTTCTTTAAGTGTTTGGTGTTTGTTGTATGTTGACTCATCAATATTATTGGTTTCATACGCTATACAGGTGTCACACCTGTCTTTCTTAGGTTGCTGGAACATTGTCGTACGTATTCTCTGTAAAGGCCACTTACTTTGTCACCAAAAATAGGTTCAATGTATTGTTTCGTTGTAGATTTTCTACAGTAGTGTGAGGGTAATTTGGGAATTTCATCTAGGAACCTACAAAGAAATTCTTTGCCTTTTTTTTTGGTTGGAATTTTGTGATATATTATTCAGAAAGTTTGCTTTAGTCCTTTCGTTTGTAACTTTTTTTGCAGCGCAAATGCCATGGCTTTCAGTATTATTGACCCAGTTTAAAACTGTCCACTCCTTTAATCCAAATGTAGAGAGAAACATTTTTTTACATACGTGATTTCTGTGTGGCCGATAGTGTGCAACGTTTCGGTATATATTTTTTTACCAGTGAGACAATGTATACTTTTTTTTGGTCCCAATTCATTTCACTCCAGAATGACTTAAAGATATCTTCTCTCTCTTTGTTCGAAAGCTTTGCACAATCCCTTACTTTTGATTTTTTACAGAAAGTAGAGTTGCAAGGTGGTCCCATTTTCCTTTACTCTTTGCTATCACCTCCTCTTTTTTTCTTGTTTCCGTCACACTTCCATCCAATGTAGCTCTTCCCCTGTTCACGTAGTTTTTTATTCTTATTGTCAAACCAGTCGTCAGGTCCTGAAACTCGTTTTCTTTTATTCACTACTTTACCGAGTTTTATAGAATTTTCTTTATCAGTTTCTTGGTCCTCTTCAACTTGGGCTTGCTCTTTGCGTACTTGTGTCTCAACTTCAGCTTTTTGGGATATAACGACAGTATTTACTGTGATCTCTAATTTATCACTACTATCTGGTTCATCTTCGGTGACATCATAGTCTGGGTCATCTGTTTTATCGAGTTCGTCATCACCGTTAAAGTTGTCTTGATCTTTGTCAAATTCAACATAATTTGTTAGAGTTTGTAAAACTACTGGTGGGCAGTTGTAGTTGATAGTAGATTCAATACTTGTTGAATACTCTTGGCATTCTTGTTCAGTATGAATGATCTCCGTCTGTCTTGAATTGTGTAGTGGGAATAGCTGTACATGAGATTCGACGTCCATCTGACTGGAACTACAGGCTAGAAAACTTTTAACCTCATGATCGTCTAACATTGTGAAGTTTTCTGCTTTATTATTTGATATAATATCCCACTGGCATTTTTCTAAAAGTTCCTCTGTTAAAACAGGATTTGAGCTGCAGTGGTTTTCATCCATAGTTACTTCCTTTACCATTGCCATTATCCTTCCAGAACGAGACATAGTGCATTTTTGTGACCTGTATAAAAGAAAAAGTATTGCTGAAAATGTTAAAATTCCAAACCGTTTTATTAATTGGAACTCATTAGCTTTTTCTCATTTCAACAAAACCGTATTTATTATAGTTTCTGAGATGTCAATATTTTGCCAGCTATTTCAAAAGCACCCTTTGCATAAAATAAATACTTAATTCCTTTATATCAAAATGGTAAATTTAATTTAGGATTTCCGAACTACAAACGACTAACATGATTTTTAATATCAAACCACGTAACTAACGTAATAGATAGCTATGATTTTTTATAACACCAAATTGTTTTGGAAATTTTACATGTGAGACCACGTATCTCATTTTCACAAAACAAAAGTTTAAGTTCTCATATTAATTAATATATAAATATAAAAATAATGTATTAGAATAAAATAGGATACTGAATTAAAAATAAATAATAAGAGACACGTGGTAACAAATTGTATAACCGTCTGCTATCAAATTCAACGTTAAACTAAAACAGAATAGATACGCGTTAACAACAAACCCCACCTAGAAGAATTATTTGGCGTAGGATGTGATTCATACGCAGATACAAGTAAACACAAGTGACTTACTGCTGAATAAAGAATGGAATCAGATACGATTTTTCACTACTAAGTATTTACAGGAAATCACCAGAAATTTCACGTTTAGTAAGATACAAGTAATCACGATTTTTGTTATTCAAGATAGCAGAATTATTTTTTACTTACGAGATCTCACCTGAAAAATAAAGCGAATTTTTCTGTAAATTTTCATGTAATAAGTCAATTTTGGTAAAAAGTGTAGATACGAGGGTTCACTTCTTCAACGACGATATGAAAAATAAAATGTCAAAAATGATTAAATCATTATACTTAATATTTACGCATGTGATAAAATTCTTAGTTTCCTAATAACTTTTGTGGCACATTTTATATCTGTATTAGAATACCTAAGTGTGTAAAAATCTTCATCTTATTACTACACAAAACAAACACCAAAAAATATCACTTAACATTGCTCACGTACTAAACACAACTTGGACTGACTTTGACAGATAACATAATTTTAAGTGATACACAACTTATTTTCGCACATGCGCGTTACAAAACGGTACACTGAAAACACCAAGCTGTCACTTCTCTTTGATCGGTATTCTCGGGTCCTACGTTGTGGCCCTCGATAGGAGATTTTTCAACACAAGAGATGGTCCATCCAGAAAATAAATCAATTCGGATTTGATTTTATAATGTTTTAATGGTATTCCAATGTATAAATAGTCTCAAACTGTGGACTAATATAATTTAAATATGACAGTTATTGTTTAAAAAAAAATATTTTCAATTTGTTTGAATAAATAAAACAGGGAAAATGAGAAAATCCAAAGGCATATTATAAGAAGGTGCATTGCCTTGTCATACATTTCATATGAAAAATAAGTTGCGAATTCCAATCTGGTAAACATTTCCGACACCCACAGAAATTTTTGGGTCTAGGACGTTTCATTGCCTCCGTTTCTACGCCGCCGATTCATCGACAGCCGGTTATTGGCCAGGCCGGTTCTTCGCGAAGCTGGTTCATCGCCGGCCATTTTTTCGCCAAGCTACCTACTTTAGTATTTAAATGAATATACAAACATGAGCAGGATTTAAACCTTGGTAATTATTTTTATCGTTGTATTTAATATAATTACAAAGTGGAATTTTTATCTGGAACAAACAACTTCTGTAAATTAATAAATTAAGTTTATCGCAAAATTCCTAGGACGTAAATTTTTATTTTCAATGGGGCATATTACAAATGGTTGGGGGATTGTAGCAACACGCCCTACTTTTTTTAAATAGAAGGGTAGTTCGAATAATTTTTTTATTTTAAAGCTTTTTCAAATCTATCTCTTCTGTATTTATTATAACAATTTGTGAAAATAGAAGGTCAACAAAAAATTCCAATTTAATAATTGAGGTTAGGTATCATTATATTGTGCTGTTAGGTTTTACATTCATTTATAATTTCATAGAAAAAAACAATTAATAGTATTATTTTCTACCTCTCCTGGCCCCTTTCCCTCCTGGATTTCTTGGTCTCCTAGGCCACTTTAATGCCAGGGGAGATCGATGTCCCCAGGAGAAGT
Organism: Psylliodes chrysocephalus; assembly: GCA_927349885.1. Classification (NCBI taxonomy): domain Eukaryota; kingdom Metazoa; phylum Arthropoda; class Insecta; order Coleoptera; family Chrysomelidae; genus Psylliodes; species Psylliodes chrysocephalus. The sequence continues at coordinate 18,793,256 of OV651816.1, forward strand.
AGATAAATGTATGTTTTAGGTAAAATGGGTACATAATAAAAATATATTTTTTTTTGAAAGATGGCCAAGACAAAACAAACTTGATAAGAAAAACTAAAAAAGAAACGAGAAGTTGAGAGTTTAAGATATAATAAATAATAATAATAATAATAATAATAATAATAATAATAATAATAATAATAATAATAATAATAATAATAATAATAATAATAATAATAATAATAATAATAATAATAATAATAATAATAATAATAATAATAATAATAATAATAATAATAATAATAATAATAATAATAATAATAATAATTAATAATAATAATAATAATAATAATAATATTAATAATAATAATAATAATAATAATAATAATAATAATAATAATAATAATAATAATAATAATAATAATAATAATAATAATAATAATAATAATAATAATAATAATAATAATAATAATAATAATAATAATAATAATAATAATAATAATAATAATAATAATAATAATAATAATAATAATAATAATAATAATAATATATCTTTATTAATCAACAGTAAAAATAAATACATGTAATAAATAAAAACACAATTTAATAAAAGGTAAATATATGTATACTGCTAATTAAAAGGCGCAAGATCAGCATAGCTGCTCTTCCTCAAGAACCTTTTTTTTAAATAAATTTCGTAGTGAAACAAAGTTAAACCCAGTTAAACAACAAAACAAAAAAGACAAAAAAATACATTGCTTTATATTCTTATATAAAAAGCTGTTTAATAAAATCCCTATGATTCAGCGCATTGTTCATTAAATAACTTAAAATATAACTTTTTTTTAAAACTATTTAGAGTTAACTTTTTCATGTCCGTGGGCAAATTATTATAACTAGTTACTAAACTAAACCGGAAAGACCTTTGAAATAAAGTAGTATGATGTTGAGGTATTGTTAAGAGATTTTTCTGCCTAATATTGATATTGTGGACATCAGATCTATACGTTAGCTTGTCTAATAAATATGGTGGTGATTCTTTTAAAATAACTTTATGTAGAAGTGTTAACGAATGTAATTTTCTCCTGTCAGCCATAGATAACCAATGATTGCGCAGTAGAGTATGACTGATTCTATCATATTTTCTAATCCCAAAAATTAATCTTAAACATGCGTTTTGAAGTTTTTGCAATCTGTTTTTGTCCATGTACGTTAAGCATGAGTCATAAACATAGTCACAATGATTGGAATGTGACAACACTAGGGCATCACAAAGTTGACTTTTCAATTTCAAACTCAAGGCATGTCGATTATGGTAGAGATATTTGAGATTTTCATATGATTTTTGTAATATAAAACTGACATGTTCTAGAATCAATTATCATACCTAGATTTTTTGTTTTTTCAGTTATATGTAATTTGTTGTTCGCTATGTTGATAACTAATTCATTCTTTTTTAAATTTCCAAATAATACAACCTGAGACTTAGATGTGTTAAGTTCTAGGTCGTGGTTATTGGAGGCTTGGATAAGAGTAGCGAGTTCATTGTTAATGACAATTTCTGCGTGGTTTAAGTTCTCTTTGAAGAAAAAATTAAGAAGTTGAGTGTCATCTGCGTACATATGCATTTTTAACTGATTCAATGTTGTAGGTAGATTATTGGTGTATACTGAGTAGAGTGGTGGACCTAATATTGAGCCTTGCGGTACTCCTCTATTAACTAATCCTTTCGTAGATATTTGCCCTTCATACCCTACTTGTACTGTCCGATTTTTAAAGTAATTTCTAAATAACTCGATGGAAGATTCACTTAAACCTAGAAAATTAAAAATAGCAAACAACATATCATGATTTAACATGTCAAAAGCTTTGCTATAGTCCAATAAAATTAGAACACCACATTTTTTCCTATCTAACTCTGTAAGAATATCGTCGGTTATATTTAATAGAGCAGTGCCGTAACTGTATCCTTTTCTGAAACCCGATTGTTCTTGTGGAATAAGTGCATATGTATTTAAGTGAATTTTTAATTGGGATTCAATGGCTCTTTCTAGAATTTTAGAGAAAGTTGGGAGTACAGTTATAGGTCGTAAATCATTTAGACTAGACGAAGAATTTATTTTAGGAATTGGTGACACTAAGCCTTCTTTCAGGCAACTAGGAAAGGTAGAATTTGTGAGACAAAAATTAATCACATGCATAAGATATGGAATTATATGAGGACATAAGAATGTAATAAGTGTTATATTAATATTATCTAATCCAGTTGCTTTACTTTTAATTCGTAGTATAAAGTTTGTTGCATCATGTTCAGCAATTGGTTGAAATTTAAATTTTGATCCAAAATCCCTTTTTAATTTTTTTTTGTAAAAGTTAATGGTATCTACATCTGGATCCTTTTTTATTCCATTTATTTTCAAAAAATGATTATTTATTGAGTTTGAGTCAGTATTAAAGCTATATAAATTATTTTGATTTTTTGTTGAGATTAAATTGAATTTTTTTAAAATTTTCCACCTATTTTTGTTGTCCGCTGATTGTAGAGCTTGCTCCAAAAATGCTTTTTTTTCTGATTTAATAGCTAATGTAGTATAATTTCGAAGTTGCTTATAGTAATTCCAATGGTTTGTATTATTGGTCAATTTATATTTTGATAGAGCTTTATTTCGAAGTGTTTGCATTATTTTAATATTAGGTGTTATCCACGGAGACAATGGTTTAGAAAATTGTGATGTTTTTATGGGAGCATGTGTATTAAATATTTGTATTATAGATTTATTTAAAAAATCAATTTTTTTTTCAATATTTACACAATTATATATCTCGTGCCAATTAAAATTTTGTACATCATTATTAAAATTCGTTAGATTAAGATTAGAGAAGTCACGATAAGATTTATAAACAGGTGGTAATTTTGGAACATCCATATTTACAGTTATATCTATTACATTATGATCAGACTGGTGAAAAGTATAGTTTTTATGGTGGGTAAAAGTAAGATTGTTGTCTACTATGATGTGATCCAATAATGTTTTAGAGGTTGGGGTAACTCGTGTTGCTTCTGTAACGATTTGCTGTAGATTTAAACCATTAAGCAAAGTTGAGTATTCAACCACAGCAGTATTTTGATTAAATAAATCAATATTCAAGTCCCCCATACATATAAATTTTTCATATTCAACAGACAAAGCAGATAAAGAATCCTCAAACAGATCCAAAAATGTTTTATTATCACTACTAGGTGGGCGGTAAATAGTACCCAAGCAAATTTTTAAACCAGAAATTTGAAAGGATATCCATAACTATTCAAAATTATTATTTTCTAACTGGGTATATATTATTTTCTTAAATTTTAAAGTTTCTCGAATAAAAAAGCAAATACCTCCTCCCCGAAACCCTCTATCCTTCCTGATCAGATTATATCCAGCAATATTAATAAAATGATTGGTTATCTGTGAACTAAGCCAGGTTTCTGATAAAGCCAGTACATCATAATTTTCTTTAAGGACTAAATTTCGCACAATATCAATCTTCGGCAGTAGCGATCGTATATTTAAATGAGCTAATTTTAACTTTTTAAGTTTCATCGTAGCAAAAATTTGTTTATAGATTTATTCCACTACAGAAAATTAAAAGTGTAAATTGAAATAAAAATGTAAATTGGAATAAAAATGTAAACTGAAACAAAAATAATAAAAAGATTGTTCTATACTTAATCAATAGAAATAAAAATGTTGATTCTGAAAAAATGAAATTTTAAATACCAAGAAAATTACAAATACAAATAACACAAATTAGAGTGATTCACTTTTTCCTGCTTCTTAGATTACGCTCATTTGGAGGGCTGTAACTAATTTTACGCCTTCTTCGTTTTACTATAGTTTCTGTAGATTCTATCTTCTCTGGGGACTCTTCCTTTTGTTCTTCTTCTGATTCACTAAATTCTTCCTTAGACGCTTCTTCTTCTAATTTCTTTAGATCTTCAAGGGTAAATAACTTTCCATCAATTTCCAATCTAGATCCTTTAATCTTAACTTGATGATTTTGACTTTTTGCGTTTTTAAGGTGGTCCTTTAATACACGTTGGGATTGTCTATCTTCAAACACATATCGTTTACAATAGCCACTCCAGAATTCTTTAGTTTGCCAATATTCTTAAAAATACTTTGTTTCTGTAGATAGGAAATAAACTCAATAACAATATGATGCTTGTCTTTGGTTTTGTTACCTCCAAGATATATATTATTTATCTCATTCCTTTGCAGATTTGTGCCAAGAGTTTTATTTAAAAATTCTAGGGAATTATTTAGCAGATTTAATTTGTCCACATTCATACCAAAAATTATTACATTGTTACGTCTAGATCTTCGTTCAAGTGATAATATTTTATTTTGTTATGTTTCAACTTTACTTTCAACAGAATCTACTTTTTTAGAAAGATCCTGAATATTTTTATTTATTTCTGCCTTAAGTTCTTCTGTTTTTTTTAATAACTTTAACCAGCAATCCATACAGTTGTTAGTTTGTTAAGTTATTAGAAATTTCATTATCACTCATCATGTACCTATTCTCTGATGTGACTACTGTGGTGGAATGAATATTAATTTAAATAGTTTGGCCTTATCTTTATTAATGTAAAAATTGGTCTTGGTGTGAGTTTGCCAAAATAAACCTTATAGATATATAATAATTGTTCTTTCAAATGCAGTTTTCTTATTGAAAAGTAAATTATAACTTACAATTCTCCTCATATATAAGCTATATTTCACATATGATCGTCTTCACATAAATTTCTTATGGATTCTAGCACTCTGTACCACTTATTTTACACATTTTTGGAGGAGCTTACAATACACGTGCACACTGTTTCACTTCAATTTTCAATATAACAGGATAAAAGATGAACTAGAAGAAAAGAAGAAGTGGAAACAAAAATACGAAAATCACAAAAAGAAAGAAAAGATCTTGCTTATAAATGAGCAATCGGAAAGACAATAGAGACAGTTGCGTAAATTATGGAGAAAAAAGTTTAAGAAGCACTATGAGAAAACAAAAAAGGTGAGGGAAGAGAAGAAACAAAACGAAGAAAAATAGACGGCCGTTGGACAGTTGGGGGATCTAAAGTTCTAAAAGATAAATCTGCAGCTTATAGAAACCTGAACAGCTTCATCTAACACGGAAAATTTACAAGAACAAGAAATTCTCATAGACATCTACTTCAGTGAAAACTGTACTGCGATACACTCAGAAGAAGTGCAGTCCATGCACTTTGGTGCATCAAAAAAGGGGATTACACGACACACAAGTTTCTTTTATAGACACCAAGCCATTTGAGCTTACTTTTACAAGATCCTTGATGTTTATATGAGTAGAAATAGCGTCACTAAAATACACTTTTTAAGTGATGGTCCATGTTGTCAATACCGAAACAAAAAAAACTTTTGTTTTGATGAACAAATTGCCAGAGGAATATTCTACAGTCTGTTCAGCTACTTGAAATGTTAGTGAATCCGGACACGGAAATGGTGAACCTGATGGCGTAGGTGGTTTACTAAAGCAGACTGCTGATAAAGCTGTTGCAGAATTCGAACAAATTTTAATGGAACAAAGTAAATCTATTAAAATTTTGAGAGTAACTCTTGAAGTAATACAATCCCTAGAAAACGAACTAATAAATAAAAAAATCAAGCCAATTTGTGGCACCATGAAGACTCATCAAGTTTCCATTAATTTTGAATATAATAAAATCGACTATAGAGAGCTTTCGTGCATTATATACCCTACAGAAGGATGGTGCAGCCAGTTATCTATTTTGAAGATTCCATCCACTACAGTTGCTCCAGTTTTTCCGCAAGAAACAGGTAAAATATGATTAGAAGTTCTTAACTTTATGGGCTATATAGTTAGTTTTTGTTTATATTTTTTTCAGAATAATGTCACGTCTAGTAAAATATTAAAAAATCATTATTAAAATTCATTAAAATAAATTATTATACTTTTAAATAAATCCTAGAATTAAATAATTATCTCTAATTGAAAATCTTAATAATCTCTTAAATGTAAATATATCCTTAAGTAAATAATATCGTATACATTTCATAACAAAAACATAGACGTTGAACTATTACCGACCTGCATTAATTGTGTCGAATTAAAAGAATAGCAAATTCAGCAAATAGTTAATAGGTATAAATTCGACAATGATTACTGTTACGAGGACAGTTCTCCTTTTACTGCACTGAGAGGTATCTAAAGTAATAGATACCTTATAGTTTTTGGAGTAAGCGTCGTGACGTGCCACTAACAGGGATGTTTTGGTAAGGCCATTTATATTGTATTATTATTATTATTATCTGTTATACATTTTTGAATATTAATTATTTATTGATTAATAAAATTGTTATATTTCAACTCTACTTTTATTTCATAAAGAAAGGTAGCACGAATTAATAACATTAAATAATTCTTTCGACCCATAGAAAAGGGGGTCGTGACATATGGTGGAGGCGCCGTATATTAAAAACCAGATATTGGCTGCACCCTCTAGAAATGAGCCTAGAAAACTGATCTTTAATCCATTGTTCCAACCGTTCGCAATAGCTGTGCGCTCATAGCTAGCTAAGAACGAATGCACGTTTCCAGTACATGGGTTGATCAAGTCTTCTGGGGTATGAAATGGAAGGAAATCTTGATCTATCTCGACGACATTATCGTGTTTTCATCAACCAAAGAAGAGCATTTGAAAAAACTCTCGAAGGTCTTCGAACGCCTGAGAGAGGCCAATCTCACATTAAAACCAAGTAAATGTGTAAGCGATACTGGACCCAAACTCTGCAACCATTATTTTCTCATCACAGTGAACCTATAGCAGGTCACCTAGGAATAGCAAAAACTCTGGACAAAATTAGATGTAGGTATTACTGGCCACATTTACAAAAAGACGTAGAGAAATTCGTAAAAGGCTGTGTGGACTGTCAGACGCGAAAAGGTCAAGAAACCAGAAAACCAGTGGGATTTTTGCAGCCGATACCAGTAGGAATGCCTTTTGAAAGAGTAGGGATAGACATACTAGGACCTTTTCGGAAAAGTAAAAACGGAAAGAGAGTGATCGTCGTGGCTACAGACTACGCTACCAGATGGGCCGAGACTGCCGCATTGGTAAATGCAAAAGCAAGTCACGTAGCAAAATTTCTGATGCAATCTATAATCTGTCGTCACGGTAGCCCTCGATATTTATGGAGTGATAGAGGTTCAAATTTTTGATCCGAGATGATAGTGGGGCTGACCAAGATAATGGGAACCACGAGCCAGTTTACTACGGCGTACCATCCTGCCGCAAATGGTCTTACGGAACGATTAAATAAAACACTAACAGGTATGCTATCTATGTACGCAACATACTGACTGGGACGAATACTTAAGCTTGGTCACCTTTGCATATAATACGGCCAAACAAGATAGCAGCAAATTCTCTCCATTCATGTTGGTATACGGACGAGAACCGGTACTACCCACAGAGGCGAACCTAATGTCAAAAGTGGCAAATCAGGATGTTCTCCAAATGAGGGATAGAGTCCTTGCGGTGAGACACCAAGCCATTAAGGGCATATCTGATAAGCAGGAAAAGGATAAAGAACGGTATGATGCCATGCATCGAATTTTAGAGTTTAAACAGGGTGACCAAGTGAAGGTATTCACACCCATCCGGAAAGTGGGAAGAAGCGAGAAACTTCTCCTATGGTGGTTCGGCCCATACTATGTGGAAAGGAAAATTGGAGAGGTAAATTACAAAATTAAAAAAGGAGTACATAAAAATAGTGCTAAGGAAACCGTTCATGTAAGTCGTATTCTCCCATATAATGATCCGTGGATACCTGAACCTGAACCAATCCCAATAGAGGAATAAGTAACATAAGTTTTAAATTAGTTTATTTTTATGGTTTTTAGTTCGATAAATATTCAAGTTTTTTTTTATATATATATATATGAATATATTTTTTTTCCTGATCTTTGTTTAACGTACTAACATTATTTTTTGTGCAGGATAATAGTATTTTTTTGGTACTATCGGTAGTACCACCAACGAAGAAACCCCAAATCTCAAACTAGAGGTGACTGCTGGGGCGTTTTGGAGAGCCTTACCTGAAACGGTAGCCTACGAAGCCACAATCCCACTAATCTATGAGTCTAGATGGGCAGAGTCAAATACAAACGAATCTCAGTCAACCCGGCCAGGTTGTTCTACACACAATGACCTAAGCCAGACAAAGGAATGTAAGCTGATGAACGAAATAAGTATGCTACAGAATATGTATAAATCTGAATTCACATCTTGTCAGGAAAGCTGGAGCCTTCGGTTCCTACGGAATTTTTCGTCATCCGAAGATATTTACAGAAGAAAGAGGGCTTTAGACTTCTTAGGCGATGGTCTGGCTTGGTGTTGTGGTGTAGCTACACAACATAAACTTGATTCTTTATTAATGAATGAGAATGTATTGCAGGACCAAATTAAAAAATTAAACATAAGGATGTCCTCATCCATTCAGTCAATAACAAAAAACTCTATTAAGTTTAAAGAATATGACCTAGGTATGACGGATGCCCTAAACAGATGGAAACTCATATACATCAAATTGAAAAACAATTGTCAAACTATAGAAGCGACGTAAAAAACTATGAAAATGTATACCACAATTCCATAATCGAACTCCTAGAAATTCATTACAAAACTCAGAAAAACGTAATACGCTTACCCAGAGCACTTGACTGGCAGGCAATAATATCCTCCTGCCGTCAGCATCAAATACCCATACTTATTTTAAATCCTGAAATTCTCCAGCATGATCTTGCAACGCTCAAGACAGAGCTCACCCAGTCAAATCAAGAACTAGCGATTCCTATTGAGCAACTCTCAAAATTTTATCAACTCTCCATCTGCGATTGCAGCTTCGCAAACGAAAAAATATTTATTCATGTTAGGGTCCCAATTTGTCAGAAAAGTCTGTCTTGGCAAATTTACGAACTTGTATCTACCCCTTTCGCATGGCAAAACCAAGCCTGCAGAATCCAACATGCAGTAACTTTTCTAGCAATTTCCAATAATGAGCCATTGGCAAAATATAAAATTAGACAAATTTCAGGCAGAGGCCTTCAACACTGTAGACCCTTCTTTGATAAACTCTGTTTTATCCCCAGATTTTCAGCAGATGCATTTCAAGGGCCTGCTTGCGCTAGAAAACTATTCGAAGGAGCTCCTGTAGAAATTATTATTCACCACTGCCCAATGAGTTGTCATAAGTCGGTTACAACCGTCATTACTGAAATTGAGGATGAAGTCTTTGTGATAACTCATCCAAAACCCCCTACAGAGTTATCTTGTCCGAACCAACCTAATAAACTAATATTTTCCAAATCATCTACCACCCCAGGAGCCCTAAGGGTCAAGTTACCCTGTAACTGTAAACTTTTGATACAAAATGAGGAGATTATACCTCAAAGATTTCCATGTTTCACAAAAAATTTTAATTCCCAGGAAGTCACTCATATTATTCCCGCAGCCTGGTCAAATTTAAAATCATTTGTCCTAAACCCAATTCTAAAAACCAGCTTTCCAACCTTCATGAATCATACAGAGTGCCTGAATATGAACTGGACGTTAGAGATACCACATTTAAATTTAACCTCCACGAGAGAAAGCGTCCAGGAAATAATTTCTAATCTTCAAGAATTTTCTATACCCGATATACATACTTATAGTTCCCAAGGAGATACAATATTCTTGATATGGAATACCATAATTTCTGTTTGCGTTGTTTATCTTTTGTTCCACAAACGTAATTTAGCCGCATATGCAGCTCACCCTGTCCCAACACAGGCATTTTCACCAAATTATATTATACAGGAGGTTGAATTTTCCCTCATCTGTATAGCATTTATTTCTTTTATTGGCTATCTAGTGATAAAAATAACACTTAAAGTACTCTAGATGATTGTGTACCGTTTTACTTATACAGTGTAATTCACCATATTTACCTAAAATTTAGTAAATGCCATAATATTGACTCTTGCCTTTTATTTGCCTGATTTTTAACAGTATTTAGTTCTACTAACTTCTTTGAAAACCCACCCCTTTTGTGTCGACTGCTAGCCGAAGTGGGCTTCTTTACTACACTCTAGGAGAACACTATAACCTTTTTTATAACAGTTTTTCAGATCCAAAATAACACCATCAAATTTTGGAGGTGACCAACTAAAGCCACCCTCTTGAGTTAAAGGAATAAATCCCGTTTTATGCTGTAGGTATACTAGGAGCCGAGATCCCTCTATAGAGAAGCGAATCTGGACAAACTTTATAGAGAAACAGAAGTACTTTATCCTATAAAAAATTATTTCTTTAAAAACGCAATATAATATTTTATAAATACATAAGAATTTAGCTCATAAATTTTAATATGAACGAGACTTAATTAATAAATTAGAGGGATCAGCAGCCCATAAAAAAGTAGGACAAAAAAGCCATTTGTTATTGGAACCAAGGTTGTAAATTCACTTCCCATAAAAAATAAATAATTCGCTATCAATATATCAGTTTAAGACAATATTAAAAACATATTTTATATAAATAGAATAAATATAATCGATCTAACATATTAACAAAAACTAAAAATTTCCTCTAAAGTAGGTAACTATAAATAAAAAATAATAAATGTATATTTTCAAATTTTCTTTTAAAAACAAGAATTAATATTAATTTCTATTTTTTTTTACTTAATGTATTTATTATCATCGATATTATTATTAAATATTATAGTTATTATTATTATTATTATTATCATCATAAATAATATTATTGTTTATTTATTATTAACATTATTCTTGATAATTTAATAATAAAGTTATACTACTTAACAGTATTGAAACCACATACAGTCTCTGACTTTGTAGTTATTTATTGTGTGTACTTTTATATGTATTTCTTGATTATTGTGTGTATTTTTGCAAATTAACAAATTATTATGTTTATTAGGTTCCGTGAAACATTTCATTTCACAAAATTGATTCCTGTTGAAAACCTATCCGGTCTCATAACAAATACAATTTCGATATTGATCTTTACTGTTAGATTTTATAGTAAAAAAACATATTCCGTTTTTATTTGTTTCCTAACAATTGTTGTTCACGTCGCCACTGCTCTAGGCACCCCGAAGTCGACGCCGCATAAAAAACAGGATGAAAGAAAAGCATCAGTTTTGGCTGTTTGACAAATTTATGAAAAAGCGGGTTAATGCTCCGTCGCCCCGATTGCTCGTCTCTTTGCCAAATCCGGAAAATCCGGAAAACTAAAACTATCGTTGGATTTAATGGTATGTGTATGTATATATCACTGGTTTCCACGACTTGCTGTACAGCCGAGGATTTTCTTTCGTATATATCGTTTAAGATATTTTAGATTCTCATGAATTTTAAATCATTGTAGAGTCGGTCCGGATCTGATATTGAAAAACGGAAATGGATTTTTTGATTGAGCTCTGACGTATTTAATAATTTCGTCTATTAAGATTTAAATGTGTTGGATGAAGCTATTAAGAATACAAAAAGAGAAAATGTAAAACATGCATGAAAATCCATTTTTTTTCTATTTTAATTCTTGCCATTTTTGTATAAATTTTGTGTTAAATAATATAAGAATCAAGTATTCTGAAAGAAAAGCATAGCATAGATAACTCTTCCTATATTATCATAACAACTAAGAATAAATAATTGTTTTTAAAATACAGTTACATAAAAAAAGGTATTTGAACTTTCGTCGAATGCACAAAACTATGGAGTGACGTACAAAAAATGTTTCCAAAGTAAGTCAAAGAAAAATAACGCGTCTCAGTGGGATGTACTAAGATAAACAAATGAGTTTATAGATAACTAATGGTCTGAATTTGTTTGTATGAACCCTTATATCTATTATTTTTTCTTTCTCCTGGGTCTCTAATGTAAATCGTCTATTTTAAATAGCAGCACCAAAATTTTCTCACAACTGTCAACAAGCACTTGGGAACTTTCAAAAAATTCAAATTGTCCGCAGACATTGCCTCAGAAGTTATAGAATGGGATATACAATTCATAAAGAAGACATCTATAAATTGCCTTTATTCGGAGATAAAAAGTTATGCTAAAAATAATGGGTACATTTAAAAATGCGTGTTTTTAGAAAATATTTATGGCACATAGGATTTTGGAGATTATTTAAATATCTAAAATTCCAAAAAATTTAAAAACATGTTGAAAGTTATTAATGAGTAGTTTGTTGATCTAGAACAAGTCAAAGGGGGCATAGCAGTAAAAGAGCCAAGCGTACTTCATAATAAAGTTCGATCATCAAAACGACAAGCATGTGATTATTCTCTTATACTATTTTGTAAGTAATTTTAATTTTTGTTGTAAGCTGTCATAATGATTATAAATCGTTAATGCTGATTGGTCTAAATATCCCAGGTTAGGATTTCAATGTCATTTTTACATTAATATAAATAAAAACTCTATTAATATATATTGAGGACAATTTCAGAATTATAAGAAATCAAAAGCATAATAAACAGCATACATTTTCTGACATTTAAGTATAATATTTAGGTCTATATTTTAATGTGTTACTTATCTACGTCTGAAAATCTTAGCCTTATATGTCAAAACTTGAAGTGCGAACAGCAAAACGTTACTAGGTATAGGGACCGTGCGTCATGACTTTAACGCTAACTGGTGACAAAAATGTGAACTTTATGGGGGGTATTTATTAATGTTTTATACGGCATTCATTGTTTAATAATTATTAATAAAATGAAGTCGAATTATTTTCATAATATTAATATCGAAAAAACTTGTTGCATCCGTGGATGTACAAACACATCACTTTGGAAACCTGGATTTAATTCGATAGTAAAGAAATTTTATAAATTTCCACAGAGCACAATTATGCCTCACATCCAATGATATACATGATTACAAAGATTGCTTATCCATATGTAAATCAGACGACGAAAAGCGTATTTCACTGGGAAAAGTTTTCTTTTTATCTAGCTTGTATCAATTTTGAGCACTTAGTTGTAAAGAAATCATTTACAGAACCGGTTTAGAAATTAGAATCTTTAGTGTTTTTTTGTCATTAAGATTTTTACATATTTAAATGAACATTTTATATAAATATAATTTTACAGATAATGGTTTATTCTGTTGATTAAAACTAATGTAGAATATGAAATAAGAATGTCCAATTTGACAAAAATATCACGATCCACTTTACAATTTATTAGCTATTTCTCATTTATTATTAAAATAAACAAATCATAAATAATACATTGCAATTACTGTCAAAAGAGATTGTAACAAACTTTAAAATATTAAAAATCCAGTGATTTTTTGTAAATTTTTTTAGTGACATTACCATTACCATTAAACATTATTCAGAATAATAGATAAGTGTCCAATTACAACTCTTACCAAAGTTGTTTATACCTCATATCAAAATTGTGTTTACATTACCTTTTCAAAATTGTATGACATATTGCAATTATGTATTTTATGTAGAATTGTTTCTGAAATAGTAGTCTAAAATTATTTATATCCATCTGTTATAAAAGTTGTTTAGATCTCTTAATATTATTTAACTACATGAAAACTCAACTTTCCAAATACATAATGACATGTCTTGAAGTAAAACTTTAATTATTTTCTTTTTCTAAAGATTAAAATGCTAAAATTTTATTTTAAAACACATTTGGGCTAGAACGGCTCTATTTAGTGAGCACTAGGAAAGGCACATTGCAACCCGCTTTTCATAATTTTTTTTATAGATGGGTGAGCAATCTATAATATGTATCATTGAACATCTCATAAACGTCAGTGGATGAATGACATTTCAAGTAATATATAGCTAAAAAGATTTATAATTATTATTATCAATCTTTTTTATTAATTTACATTTTTTAAATGTTATTGTAATACTTTTAAATTCAGCGTTACTAAATACCGATATTTTAACATTGGATACACCTGTTTAAGGTACAACTTTACAATTTATTGTCACTTAGCCATTTAAATCTTTTTGCTTAAAATATATATGCATGTCCAGATTTTAATAATGTTTCACATTTTACGTCATTTTGACCATGTACACGATTGTTTGGTACGGGCCGGTATCTATTTTTAACTATATTTAATATTTAAAAAAAATACCCTTTATTATTTACTTGCAATGTTTACCCCATTTAGTTCTAAAATTAAACACTAGAGAGGGCTAAGTTCGGCAGTAGTGCTGCCTCTATATTTCACGCACGGTCCCTATAAACTTTTTTGAAAGCGCTTTACTTTTTCAAATACGATACACAGCAAGTAGAGAATATCAAAATGTGCTTTACACTTTTGTAGGGGAGTGGTAGGGGACGTTTTTATGGAAAATTTTAATGGTACTATTTTACTAATGAAGCTACAATTACTTTATCTTGCCATTTTATTTAAATGTAAATTTCATTTAATGCCGCTAGTCAAGGATTTTAGACCTCGTCACTTCAACCTTTTTGTGCTTCTAGTTGATATGTTTGTGAGTTCTATTGTTTCTATTAAACTTAACAGTCTCCATTAGATCTTTCTTGAAACAACGTTACAGACTATATTATAAAGGTAAGTTTTAACAAATTTATGGATTGGTCTACCCACTACAAATTATTGATTTCATATAGTACGTTTATTTATTCTTAGAGTAAGAAATAATAAAATGTATTACATATCAATTTATTTTGAGATAAAGGTGACTGATTCCATATAGTTTTTTTCCATGTTTTCAAAAATTAGTATAACTCTGCACTAATTACTATATTTTTACATCCCCATATACGATAAAAAAAAGATATTTATCAAGTGGTAAAAATACAACCTTGAGGTATATAACGGAAGAGTAAATTAATTTTTTTATTGTTGAGTTTCAGAAATAATAATTTCTCCTGATTTTAAAATAAGTACATAAAATGATTAAAACGGACCTGCAAAGGTACTTTGTGCACAATCTCACGAGTAATCCTGTGACGTAATGCGCGAATTTAATTTGGCTTACTTTTGTTAAGAGGGATTGTTGTTCCATTTTAAATATACAGTTCACTGGTATCTACTTATAAACAATATTAACAGTTTAATCATTTGAAACCTAATTTTGATTTATAAATATCGTTTATTACATTTGAATAAAAAATAGCAGAATTTATTTTTTGTAAAATAAAATTTTATGTTTAAGTTGCATTTTTGCTTTAAATTTGTCCTTGACAAAATATTTAATAGTGTGGATTCTGTTAAAAAAATTATTTGATACAACCATGGAGATCACAACTGTCAAAAGTATGTAGCATGAAGACTATCATAGTACGTAGATACTGGCTTTAAACCTTAGAATATTTATTATTATATATGTAGTCAGGAAGGAGGAATAGATTATTTATGTACATTCAACACAATATTTGTACGCTTGCTCTAGTTATGATGAGAGTCAATCTGTACTCTAAGGTATTTGATATCATTTGTAATACTTATATGAAACTACTGAACGTTGCCTTTTATTGTTTCTTTATAAGACCTGTTTCTATTATTAATTTTAATTATTTCCAGTTCTTTGCATTTTACAAAATAACTGTGTCGTCTGAAAAACTTACAATATTTCCAACTGTATTTAAACGACAAATTATTTATAATAAAATAAAACAAGATAGGATTTAAGACAGTATCTTGAGGCATGCGATATGCTACTTATTTCCTTAATTGAGATAATATTAATTCTATTTGTGATCGTTTTTGTAAATAACTTTGTAATAAATTATATAGGATGCATCACATTCATACAATAAACTTCTATTATACGAACAAAACGGCACATGATATAGTTAGTGAAGAAGTTATTTACTTATATACTTTAACCGGACCACTTTTATTGTTGGAACAGCTGTTGGTAAAAGTCTTATTCTTGGTTTTGAGGTTCGATCAAAACAATCTGCTTTAAAATGGCGTGAACACAAAAATTAAGATATTTTGGACAATTTGTTTGTTGCATGAACTCAAGCCATAACTTTGTATTTTGAGAATCTTTAGGAAATCTGAAAATTGTCTACCTGGGATTAATTTATATAATTTGTAAATCTAGAATCTTTAAGAAATCTGAAAATTATTTACTTGCAATCAATTTATAAATCTAAGTTAAACAATAATTTATTCATTTTATCAACCACATAAATATCTTAAAATTGCATAAAAGAATTGTTTAAATAAAAGTATATTGTACCCTACAAACCATGAGACTACGCCTATGAGCACAGTTGATTGCAGACGCACTTACCATGTTTGTTTACAAATTTAAAACATTAAAAATTTTAAAAATCTTTAATGTGGTTGAAAAATTGAGAGAACAAAATACTTGCATATAAAACGTAGATTATTCTTTTCTACTTTTAGCTGTGCTGTTATATCTACAAGACGAATAACTGACCATATTGTCTTGTTTGTCTTTTAACGCGGAAAATTTAAAATTAACAGTAATACTAAATAAATACTTAAACACTAAACACTTTTTAAAAATGTCTACAAAACATACGCTTGATAAAAGTTTAAATTAACACATAAAACATCCAAATTATAAACAAATTTTAATCACTAAAATTATAAACCATTTATCATATGATGATGAGTCATCCATGGTACACCATGGCTGCCACTTCCGTCAGATCGATTAGATTAACGCGCACAAGGCATGCTTCTTCCTGACTATATATGTTTTAAGCTTTAAACAAAGCCTATATTAAACGGCGCCCGTAACTTATCTATATTTCATTTGTTTGTCTGAAGAGATGCAGAACTGTCAAAAAATGGCAAGTATTCCATCTACATTTTACAGAAATCATTTTAGAGAATCTTAAATGTAGGTAAAATGGATTTTTTGTACACACACACATATATTTTAGCTTATCCACGCACATAATATAGGACAAGTAGAAGTTGAGAAGGCTTTTGGTAGGTAGAGAGGAGGTAAACGTAAACGTATTTATGGACTATAAATAATTATTAAACATGTATTATAATAGTCAAATTATAATTTTACAAAATTTTAACAGCTATTTATAATTTATTAAACTATTTACTCGAAATTTTAGCATTTATAAAATAATTTTTTACGCCATTGTATCGCATCCACTTCGGTTAGATCCCCTGAAAACCTGTTGATTTATGTGTATAAAGTGGGAGAACGGGCTAAAGCTTTTCCAACTTCCTCCGCTGCTATACAAATCAAAAAAGTATGCTACTGCGTACAACTAAGTAAAAACACTGCAAAAAAATGAAATCCACCAATCACAGTTCATAGTTTGGCCACCCAACTACAATTTTGTACAACCAAATCACAGTTCATAGTTTGGCCACCTAACTACAATTTTGTACAACCAATTGTATTCTTATACCCCAAAGAAAAATTAAAAGAGCTAAAAATAAACAAAAAAAAACTGAGTACATAGACTAGGAATCGACCCTGGAACTTGTAACTGGAATAAAGATATATAATGCTTGTCATTCTATATGATACCTACTCTTCACACTTAAACAAAACCTGTTTTTACCCCCCATTTTATTTTTATAGAATCAATAGACTTCGTCTCGTTGATGTTTCCTGAAAATTTGAACCTAATATTGTTTTTCGTTTTTGTTTTAACCCCTACATTTTTAATAAGATTTTTCAATATTAATAAGCTTAGTCCCCTTGTAGAGCTTGCTTTTTAATAAAAATGTCATGTTGATACCGCTTTTCGTTGTTGATTTATATATTTTTTTAATTTTAATCCCTCTTAACACCCTATTTTTGATTAGATTTTTTTTTAAATCAATAAGCCTTGCCCCATTGTAAAGCTTGATTTTTCCTGAAAATTTCAAGTTTTTGTTTTAAGAATTTTAAAAGTTTTAACCACTTTAACCCATCCATTTTTAATTAGATTATTTTTCGTCCCATTGCGGAACATCTGGGAGGGTACTTTATAGAGGCTCATTTTTATGTTTTATGGAATATATCTAGTACTTACGTTTGAAGAAAACAATTTTTTAAATAAAAATTACTTTCAATATTATTCTCTTAAATGTATGTTTTATATAAAATTTTCCTAAAATGGTCCGTATTCGAGAAATTTGACAAAATGTAAAAAATGTATGTTTTTAAGAAAATTGTTTTTATTAAAATTGTGTAAAACAATATTCTCTATAATTTTTGTTTTATATATAATTTCTCTAAAATTGATCGTATTCGAGATATTTGAGAAAAAGTGCAAATTTCGCATTTTGAAAAAACTCAAAAACGGATAAAGAGAAAAATATTTTATTTTAAATTTTAAAACTTCGAATTGTGGTGAAATAATTAGATTTTGGATAGAGTCGGAAGATCTGGGGGGCGGGTACTTTATTGGGGGTAATTTTTATATTTTATGGAATATATCTATTATTTACGTTTGGAGGAGAAAATTATTTTTATAAAAGTTACTTCTAATAATATTCTCTATAATTTTTGTTTTTTATAAAAAAAATTTAAATGGTCTGTATTCGAGAAGTTCTATAAACTGTAAAATATTAAAATTTTTAAGAAAATTGTTGTTTGTTATATTATTTTATATATTTCTTATTTTATATATAATTTCAGTAAAATGGACCGTATTCGATATATTTAAGAATATGTATAAATTTCGAATTTTGAAGAAAACTCAAAAATGGATAAGGAGAAAAACTTTAAATTTTAAAATTAACCTTTATTCTGCCCTGCGGTGACCTGATTAGATTTTTGACAAAGTCGGAACATCTGGGGGGTACTTTATAATGGGACATTTTTAAATTTTTGAGAAGAAAACTCTTTAAATAAAAATTACTTCCAATAAAATTATAAAATTATACAGGATTTCTGTAAAATAGACCATAATGGAAAAATTTGAGGAAAAATGTAAAATTTTAATTTTTCAGTATTTTCGTTGACAATGAATATAAATAAAAATTTTTTTTAGTAAGATGTATGCGGGACATGTATTTATTTATACAAAATTCTGCTACGGTCAGAAATAATCCTTATTCAAATATATATATGTAGTTTATCCTCAAACATTTACAGAGATAATACAATAGGTTGTACAAAATAACCGAAAAAAACTGTAATAACTAGATAAATTTTTTATATTACTTGTAAAATTTTTCTTTCACTGCTTACCTCTTTATATTTTCAATATTATTTAATAATATTATTTATTAATATTTTTTAATAAATCTATTTAATAATTTTATTTAATTATTTAATAATTTTATTTAACATGCATGTTTATAAAAATTTTAGGTTTTCTTTATTATTGTTGTTTTTTTTATGGTTTTCACACACTCTATTATAATTGACAACAATTTCCAGTATTCTTACGAACTTACTACAATAATATAAACATATTCCGTCTCCAATTCGTACCTTATCTTTTTGATTTCATGTAATACGAATTATGTCTGATCCAACTTGACTCTATTCGCTACACTTTGATATATTTTGGAAATGTGTCCTTTTTTCGTTAACCTTGACAGTTTTATATGAAGTGTTCCACAAAACATGTCAGTTTGGATTTAATTTAGAACCGCGCGTAGTTATTTTGTATATGACTCGTATCTCTATCTTTGTCGGTTATGGCCTCCCAGGCAGCACACATTAGTATAACTAACGTATTTTATACGTAATACTTGTTTAATTTTGGTATTGGTTGATTCCGTATACGTTTACAGTTTACGATTATTATACATACCGTGTTTTAAACGATATATTATACGTTTTTTATATACATCCTATGGTATGTAATTGTAAATTTTTCTACGTTTAAATATAGTTAACAATATACGACTACTTTTAGTTTGCGATGAACTATTTATATACAGTGGGCCTAAATATATGTTTAGGTTTATTTCAATTAAATTCGTATAAATTTACATTATATTACAATATGTTTTCTTCGTTTATAATTCCCGTTTAAATTTCGTCTTGGTTGATTTTTTAAACGTTTACTATCCACCATTTTTATACTTAACAGATTAACAGATAAATTAAACGCTTTTATTTGTCGATACTAGTTAATATACCTATATTATTCTACGTTTAAATATAAGTCACCTTAATCGCATAATACTAGTTTACGATGAACTAGTAGACAGAAGTAAATAATATGTATATATTTAAGTTTATTTAAATTAAAAGCTTATAGATATATTTATTTACATTACATCCATATTTTTTAATTATATTACCTGTAATATTTATAACAAATTCCCCATACACATGGAACTATTTTTAGATGGCGGATGGAGGATGACGTACTAGTGGCACGGTCTTTTCTCATTCCTACTCATGCGTATGTGTAGTATTATTGTTTAGTGTAGGGAATGGTTTGTGGGAGCAGGTTCATCGGTTGATCCATTTTCATTTGTGTACACGTTTTGTTACATGTTGCTTTGGCGTCCTGGCTTTTACGATATTGATTAAAAGCATAGGTAAGTTTCTATTAATGTTTTAATTTAGCTACTCCTTTAATAATTGTTGCATTTTACAACAACTACTGTTTTATAGGTACGTACAATGTGTTAAATGCTTATAGAAACTTTAAAACCTAACCTTACTTTTGTTTCTTTTATTTTTTACGTGTTTTTTAGGTTACCTAGTTATTCCAAGCATACTTATTTTCCTTTTTTTTTTGGTCAGTTGTTTTTTATTTAAAAAAATGTCTAAAATAACCCTGTATCTGCGTCATCTACGTAGAAAAATAGCGCGCAAAATGTTCAATATGCTTTAAAGTCAAATCATTTTTTTTTATTCCCAAAGAAGATAACATTAATAAGGCTTCGGACATTAATATATCATCTGATTCTATTATTTATAATAATTTCCAAGAAAATAATACAAATTTAACTTCGGAGCTTTTAGAAAATATTTCACATGAAATTTAGTTACATTTTGGTTACAGGAATGGGGGTGAACCAAGCGACTTAACCGACCGAACGATTAGGTGTGTCATGCAAAATTAGCTTGAGTTAACTAAGGCCCGTCTAGGACACAACACATCCAAAGTGTTAAGCTAAGATTTTTATTTTCATATATATTTTTTGTTAGTTAAAGAAAAGTTTCGTTTAGTTTGTTATTTAGTATTTTAGTGTTTATTTTTTTGTATTTATTTATTTTTTAGTATTTTATTGTTTTTTTTTTTATTAAATATTGTTCTGTACATATAACAAGTGATCAAAAATTGTTTTTAAATATTTAGGCCAATTACAACCAAAATAGAGTAATGCCTATTTCTGGCGTATACACACCTGCTATGGATAAAATCCAAACTATCATTTAAGAAATATTAACATTTTTCCATGGCCTCTTTAAGAAATTTTGTTTTGATCACTTTATTTAATTTGTGTTTGAAATACATTTAAAACAATATCAGGTAGACACATTTTACACATTAATAAAAATCATACAAATATATCTAATATAGACGTATAGTAAAACAGGATAATTAAAGGTAGATAAAGTAGTAATGTTAGACGTATAAAAAATAAAAAAAATATATGTTTATAGGGCGGACATTTTCACGTATATATTGGGTAGCATATCAACAGTATCCATACGTATATTGTAGTAGATAAAAAAACGTATTTTATACCAAAGTGAATTCGTATAAATATACTACAACTATAAATCTAATATAGACGTATAGTAAAAACGTTTAATTATAGGTAGATAAATTCTTAGTAATCGACGTTTATAAGGCGGACATTTTCACGAATATATTTGGTAGTACATCAACCGTATTCATACGTATGGTAGTACCTTAAAAAATACGTAATTTATACCAAAGTGTGCTGCCTGGGCTTCTTTAAAATCATTTCTTTCTTAATAACTTTTTATTTTTTATTTCCCGTCGATAGCAACCCATGTAAGCGTCGAATTTATTCCGAAAGTAAAGGCGCTTTATTTTCGAATATTTCACCCTTCCCGAAGGATCAAGAAGGGCGGAAAGTGGGGCCACCAGGTCCACGTTCTGCTTGCATCCAGGTCGAAGGCTTCATCATGGAGGGTCATCAATCAGAAAGGGATTACCGTTGGACTGTTATTAAGAACGGTGCCGCCCCTCGAAAGGTCGAGCTACCGTCTCCGCCGCCTGGAGACTGGAATTACGGTGGTTTCGTCTCGAGATATGAGCGAATTGCATAGGTGTAGGTAAACATCGGATGAGCAAAAGAGAAATATATTTATTACGGCTCTAAAAAATAATAAGAGACCACTTACTTTTTTTTTGTCTGTTTCCGGTTATCCACAATTTTATAGGATGAGGATAGTAATAGAGTATCATTTAACAAGTTCTGTACCGAGAAAAATTAAGCTATACGTTTTTTAAACTTATAACTGTGAAAAATGCATATATTGTAATCATTAAAAGTTCTCTGGTAACTGCTACTACAAAAAAGTTCTTATTTTTAATTCAGCTCTTTTGTTTTAATAATAAAAAATAAACACGAGTGTAGTTAAAAGATAAAATGGAAAAATAGTAGTTTGTGCAACAAGAGTGGAAATAATGACTATATCGCACGAAGACTATATGGACAATCCACTTGAGTTGTACAGTATATTTTTCTACTACCCGCTAACAAAAATCTACAAATTTAAATATTATTTTAGGTTCTAACCGGGGCCTCTCACGTGGAAGACAAATGCCTCATATCATCTCCACCTTCACATTTAGGATTAAGGATTTAAGTATTAATACTCGTAATTAAATTAATTTCATGTAGTTTGATTTATGTTTAAGATTTTTTTTAATATGTGGACCAAATAAAAATGCTATTTATCGAACTACACAAAAATAACTAATTTTAATAAATATTTAATCTCAATAACTAAAAAATATGGTAACAATTAGTTTGACAGAATTGTTACTTATTTAAAATTTTCAAAATATTAGTAGTTGCGTGTCCAAAATATCATTAATTGGTGAATTTTATTTTTCGCGGTGTCTTACTACTTAGAATGGATATGAAATAAATTCGTTTAATTGAACGCAATAGCATAATTTTTTGTTTTATAATCTGTGCCGACATCTATGTAGGTGTAGAAAAACAATAGTTTAGTTCTTAACAAATGCACTTGCAAATGCCAAACTGCATCTACCAATTAATATATAATTGATACAAGAACCTTATTATTTACCAACTTTAAGTGTAGTACTGATTTTAAATTGACTTATCATAAAACAAGCTGAATTTTAAAATTACATAATTTCTTAAGTAGATCTATGTTTTACATTTTTTTCTATTCTATGCTTTTTATTTTAGTTCATTTACTGTTTTTCCAGTTTTTTAAGCATTTTCATTTATTCTTTTTTTATATTCTTTCTCGGCCTTTTTTATAATATGTTATGTTGGGTATAGGGTTTTATACACAACATAACACAATAAAAAATGTAAGTTAAAAGAAAATTTGGAAGGTCGAAGCCATTTTTATATTATGTTATGTTGTGTATAGGGTTTTATACCCAACATAACAAAATATAAAAAAGTAAAAAGAGAAAATTTGGAAGGCCGAGAAAGAATATGAAATAAATGAAAATTCACTGCAACCTGAAAGATCTATTGTACCCCCTTCGGTCGCTAATGTATCGAGGCAGTAGTCTGAATACCTAAAGCTACACTTTAAATCCTAGCTTTTCCGAGGATGTGTAGGATTTGGAGCGGCTTTAAGTTAACTAGATTGGCCTCTTTTATTTGATATATTCCTAAATATAGTGCCTTTGGATCCCAAAGTGCTACACATTCAGTTAGAATGTGAATGAAAGTTTTATCCTTCTCCTCACAGAATCTGTACTTACTATATTCTACTTCTTTCAGTTTACCAAGGTGTCCTTTGAGTCAGCAATACCAAGTATGGATCCCTATTACAATAGGTAGCCTGTTCTTGCTCGGGCTGATACAGGCTTCCGATCTTTCTAGGTTGTATTTACCCAAAAGTATCTTAGCTTGTTTTTATCCCAGGAGATTGCTCCAATTATCGATTCTTCTACTGCCCAATTCTTTTTTAATCTCTCCTAATATTATGTTACTGCTGTTACCGCAGAACGGCTTAGGTGTTTAAGCTCTTTTCTTTGCGAGACTATCTGCAATCTCGTTACCCTTAACCCCGTTATGTCCAGGGACCCAAATAAGAGTTAACGTATTTTCCTCGCCTAGCTCATTTTGTTTTTCTAGACATCTCCAGACCATTATTGAGATGATTTTGATTTTTTGCTATGGTTTCTCTTGATGTTGACCTAGGTACACTATTCAGTGGCATGAATTTTCGCCTGAAAGATGTTTGAATGTATGTGCAAATTTTGAGAGTGCCTGGTTCTAGGCCCATACATTCCAAATTCAGTTCCTATTATAGTTTTATAACCACCTGAATACAATTAAATGGGATATCTTTAGGTTGAAAGCACGATGAATTCTTGTCTTCATTCTTTCTTACAGCCCAGCTTTGTAGATTTGAAACTGAACTTCTTTCTCAGTTTGTCTTAGGGCATGTCTCAAGTATCTTTGGTCCTAAAACTAAAAGACTCTCGTCAGATTATTCCGTTCCGGATTGTTCTATATTGCTACATTTTCTATCATTAAATGTTGATAGGTAAGGTTTAAAATCACCTACATTTTGACCGTAGGACAGGTTTTTATTGTACCGGTGATACAAACAGAGACCAATCTTTGTACTTTTGAGATATTAACTCTCGTAGTAGCTAAACTAGTTTTGTTACTCCAGGCTTCAGCACGATAAGTGACAATTGGTCTAACTATTGTTGTATCCATCGCAGTGTTTTCGGGTGACATCCCTATCTTTTACCAGCAATGTATCTGCATAAAATTATAGCTTTTCTATCCTTGTTTACTAGTTCTTTTTTATGTATGTTCCCTATAAGTTTGTTGTTCAGGGTTAGCCGTAGATATTTGATTCCTTTTTTTTTTTCATTTTATATCTATCTCGTCTAAATTGACGGTTTTAAAATAAGATTTATTTTTCATGTATAAGCTACTACTGCTGTTTTGGTGGGATTTATACTAAGTCCCACCTTTTGGCAATATTGTCTGAAGTATTCTAGTACTCATTGGACTATATTACACAGGATATTTCCAAACTTGCCTGTAACAGATATGACCATGTCATCGGCCTAATCTTGATAAGTTATGTCGTCAGTCAATCTGCATAGAAGTTAGTCTATAGTTAGACTTCACATTAGTGAGGATAGAAGTCCTTCTTGCGGATATCTTGTGGTTGTGCATATGAGGATAGTGGCTTGCCCTATCTGTGTCCCTGCAGTTCTCGTAGATAGCAGCTGAGCCACCCATCTTGATGTGGTGCTATCTACTCCGTTATATGCGAGTGCTATTTTGACAGGTTCATGTTGCGTGTTATCGAACGATCCTTCTGTGTGTAAGAAGGGATAAACGACTGTTTCTTTGTTTGTCAGTACATCCTGGATTTAATCAGTCATATGTACGAGGGCAGTTTCTGTAGAATTTCTAACTCGGAAAGTGTACTAGCTGTGGTGGAGTGGCACTATCTCCAGGATTTCTGTTCTAATATTATTATCAACAGCTTCCTTCATTTTTTTTTTAATACAAGGGATGTTAAGCTGATTGGTCGGAAAGATTTTGGATGTGTGGTATCCATCTTTCCCACTATTGGAATAAAAGTGATTCAGGTCCTTCTCCATGATTCTTGTATGTATCCCAGTTCTATACAGCTCCAGGATATTCAAATTTTTTGTGGTACAAGCCGGATTCCGGCCAAGGTATGGTTGCATTGATAATGTGTATTCGTTAACCTCTGTAATTCAACAGCATATAAGATTAAAAAAGCGGAAAATGTTTGCAATATTTGTTGACTTTAAACGTGCTTTTGATTCTGTCAACCACTCCTTTTCTTGACTTAAGCTGTTTAATTTGGGTGTTAGCTCTAGAATTATAACTGTAATAGGCAAAATGTATGAGAATAAAGAATTACGTATTAAATTTTTTGCTGGATTTTCTAAATCCTTTGAGCTCACATCTGGTGTTTTACAAGACAAATCACTCTACTTTTTGCTTTATTTATTTCAGTTATTGATTACTTCTTTGCAACTAGAGGCGCTAAAGGTGTTAATATTAACAACAAAAATGATGTTACTCTCTCGTTATCCGCTGACGACCTTATTATACTCGCAGATTCAGAGGTGGATATTGGCAGAAAATTAAAATTATTGAAAGAATACACCTTATTAAACCATTTAACAATAAACGTTGACAAAACAAAAATTATGCAATTTTCCAAAGAGAATTTTAGATCTTTGGAATCTCATTTCCACCTAGAAAATAAAACTGTAGCATTAATCAACAATTATATTTACTTAGGTGTTTATTATTTATTTTGTGAGATGGCAAAAGTAACAACTAACAAATCTAAGCAAGCAAGTGGTGGAATCATTCCAATAATGGCAAAAGCCAAAGTAGATACTTGGTACCAAATAATCAAATTATATAAGTCCTTGGTTATAAGCACAATGACAAACTGGATTCCGGTTTGAAGTTTTAGATATAGTGACATACTTGATCGTGTAGAAACCAACTTTTTAAAAAGAATTTTATCCATGCCAATCAATACACCGTAATATTATAAGACTTAAAACGGACTAAATCAAACTTCTTTATAATATTTTTAAACTGGTTACTCAAAATTTTATCTATGTAAGTATGACAGCAGACTTCTAAAAATCAGTTTCTTTCAACAGAAGCGCATGTTAAACTGAAAGGAGAAATTGTGCAGGAGTAACCGAATAAAGACTTTGTTGTTTTCCTCACATAGCTGAACAAATTACCAAGAGTTCAAATAATTACTTCAAATTTTGTAGACAACATTTATCACATATTTTAAAGACTGGTGTAATCTAGGATTCAGATTTTTTGCTACTAAATGCTGTCTGAGAATCACACAGTAGATGACTAATACCTCAGGCAGTTGTCGCTTTAAGTGAGCTATAAAACTACGATGACGATTAACCATAGATGGTGCACTATCAATCGCAACAGAAGCAATGTCCTTCCATGGAATAATTTTGTCGGAAAAAAATTTTCCACAGTCTGAAAAATCGATTTTCCTCTGGTATCAGTCTCTAAATATGTAGCATAAAGCAGTTATAAGCACATATTTTCATTTTTAGTGCATAGAATATATCCTAACAACAGAGCTCCATTGTCGGATAATGTAAAATCGTCCAATTGGAGAGAGAATCTGTTCAACTGTATTAAATTGCTTAAAACTTTTTCCATGTTTCGACTTATCTCGTCTATTCGTCTCTAAACGGTGCTATTGCTCTAAGGAATTCTCTTCTTAATATTATATGCGAGCTTATGCAATACATTGTTGAGGACCTCCGCATTGGTTGGTCAAATAAGCTGCTCTGCAATTGTGTGGGATTTCTCCGACTTCATTATTAGTAAAGAAATATTATAGGACGCTCGTAAACCATCAATGTTTTGCACAGATGATGACGCAAAAATCGATCTTATGGATGGCCTTCTCTCTAGTTTTTCTTTCAGTGCTTGAAAAAATAATAAGGGCTTACATTTTTGTCAGCATGTTCTCTTGGTAAGTCATCCTTAGTTTTTGAAGGATTCATTCAGTAATGATGAATACTTTTTACATATGAGACAAATCAGCAAGTATTGATTTAATAGAGATGGAAAAAACCCAATCTTCAAGTAGTCCAAACGAAAGATGCCTAATTGAGTTCTAGAATTTATAATCCGTCTTAATAATAGCCAAATTAAGTCCCCGGAGATGGATAAATTGAGTCCAGGTCCTACCTGAGCTTCCACAGTTGGTAGGGGTTCGTAATCTGTTTCTAGAATATGAAAACTAAAATTCCTTTTATAACACACATAATTTTATGCAATTTACAATTATTTACAATATAAAATAATTACAATAATATACCTACCTATAAATAACATGCTAAATATTCGTGTATTTAACTCTTTTAAATTTCTTGCCTACAATTTTGAGAAATTCAAATTTTGACAATAAGTTACAATTTAATTTAAAAATTTGTTCATATAGAAATTTTTAATTTTTTAAAGTTTGTGAAGAATAAACTTTTTTACATTTTGTAATGCTTATAATTTTTATACAAGTGTCACATTGAAAATCTATTAAAATGGTTAAAAATTGAAATATATGTTGAAGGGAAAAATAAAATGATGAGTTAAACCTTGCATGAAAGCTCTCGCATGCATTCGTCGTCCGTTGCATACTGCTTGTCTTCTCCGCCCGCATATTTCTGGTGAAAGCCTAGCCGATTCTAATATATAATTATCGACCAGATAGTCCGCAAATTCCGCTACTCTGGGATTATGTGGTTGTATTGAAGATAAATATTCAACAAAACAATCTCCTACATCTTCTGGGTTCAGAAATGGCCTTACAAAGCAGTACCTTAAATATTTACCCACATCGCTGTATTTGTCCTTGTATAAGATGTAAATTTTATGTTGAAATTTAAATTCCCCAAACGAAGTCAATTTTAGCAAAAATGTAATTATAGAAGATTTGTAGAACTTTTTTGCTTTTTATGTTCATAAGAATTTTAGAAGAACAAGACATTGCCCAGTGTGGTATCTGTGGATTTTTTTATTTATTTCATCTAAGTTTTGCAAAATATTTAATGTCAAATACAAGTACTTACCAAGATTGTCCCAAATGGAATTTGCAGTCCTTCAATGAAACATTACTCCAAAGTTTAGTAACACTTTGCTGAATTGCTTCTTCAAAATTAGCAAATACTGTTCGTAAAGTAAGTAATTTATTACATTTGCCAATTTCTTCAACCACTTGTTTCAGTGCCAGTGTGTATGTATTTTTTCGTTTATTTGGCAATAAAAACAAAAACCAATGGTATGTAAAGGTCGTCTTTTAGACCATGAACGGAGACCATTTGCAGAAAGAAGACAGTATTCAAAAGTTTCATCTATATAAATAGACCTAAATCTGCTAACAATTCTAGGTTAGTCTTGCAGGAAAACAAAAATATTTAATTTTTTATATTGTTTACCATTAGAAACTCTTCGCCTGTGTTGGTTTTTACTTTTTTACTGCTAATGTTTTTTTGGCAATTTAGACAAAACAAATCGTCGGGCATTGTAGAGATTTCTTTTGACCAATCTCACATCCTCGGTTGTCAAGGTAATATTATCGCCATTTTGTAACTCCTTGTGTGACATTTTCATCGGGCGTTCACTAATATATTTTACCGGCTTTCGCTTTAAAGAGTTACTTAAAATTTGGCGATTAGGTACCTTTTCGTTTAATTCGTTATGATTGTGGTTAATCATTATTTCTATTAATATGTTGTCAGCACCTTCGGTTGGTAAAAATGGCTTTCATTTTTTTTTGTCTGTGCACAACAAATTCAACATTTGGCATCATTTTTTAACATCTTATAAAAACGATATTTAAAGCCATCTAACTCAATCAATTGTTTTCCACTTTCACTTATTACAACTCTCACAGAACTCATTTTTACAAACAAAAATTAACACCGTATACAAATCAAGCATTTAACATTTTGTAAGTTGAAACCCCTTTTTTTATCTTATATCCATAGATGTACAACCAAAGAAATCCTTCGATAACAGGTTATTAAAATATCATTTGGTATAGAATTTTAGAAAGTAATTCAGAATATTTAAAATACCGATATCAGGGGGTCGATTCTAGACGTTTATTCCCATGGGAAAATAAAATTTTCCCAAAAACCACAACAAATACAAATAATGCCAACAGTACATTTTAAAATATCTCTTATGTTATTGATTGTTTCGAAATATTCGTGAACTTAATATCAGACATAAGTGATACTACTAGTTCCATGGGAATGTCTATTCCGACAAGTCCGAGAATTGCATAATCTATTACCATGGAAATATAAGTAGTGGAATCTTTTCCATGGGAAATTTTTCCAATGAACTCGAGAATCTAGCCACAGGAGGATTATAAATATTACGTGACCCGGGACTCAATTCGACCATCTAAATTTCTTGACCTTTCTTAATTCAGGTAGATGGGACTCAACTTATCTTTGCCCGTCCAAACTGTATTGTCTGCATTTGTTTTTTTGTTGCTGTCATAATAAAATTCGCAGTAAACCTGCAAATAAAAAAAATATTTTCAACAAACTACTTAAAAAAAACATAATAAAACTGTTAAATTTACACACGAGCTTATTTTTATCACACTTAGGCACTGGATGCTTTTTAGGTATGCTCACGAACTTAATAATTAATAAACCTGGATATAGTCACTGTATTATAGAAAATTCGGTACTAATCAGCGTAGAAAACGAAAATAAAGAAAACTGAACATTTATAATTTTAGGTAACAACTTTTCTGAAGTAATTTCACAAAATACTTAGAAAAAGATTAAAACGTTTTTGGTATTTACCCTGTTAATTTTTCATAAACTGCAGAATTGTATGGTTACGCCACGGCATAATAAACAATCGGCAGGCTAACTTGCCTTGGCGGCAACGCTACGCGCACATCTACGCGCACACCGCCATTTTGGGGTCCAACCTCTCAATCAAGCCAGTGGCGTCACTGTCGTCGTTTATATCGACAAAAACAAACAAGTTGCAGTAGCACGGAATCAGTAGCGTGTATCTTAAATTTATTTTGTTTGTGATGTTTGTATTATGTAGTTATTGTTATTTTTTTAGAATTATAGATATTTTTTGACACTTTATGTAGTAGTTGTTTTCCAGTGTTAATTTGTTAACTTTTAAGTGTTTTACTATGTCTGGGCAAAGTTGTGCAGCAAAAAACTATATGAATAAACTGTAATAAAAGATTTTTTCGGTTTCTTAAAGATCATATTAGGTATGTATGGTATACTTTTAAAAAAATCCTAGTTTATGAGTCAGTTTGTCAGTTATAAAGCTATTAGTAGGATGTAGGTAGGTGCCTAGTTAACGTCACGTAAAGTTTAGCGTCAATTTATATTTACTTATGTAGGTATATTATTAAGATTTAAAGTAAAATGTTATATTTGAAACATCTCCCGTATGGAGTTGACAAAATGGAAAAATTTTATTTTTATTTTAAGGAAAAAGTCATTATAAAAAAATTTTGTTTGACGAAAAAATAGGTTTATTATATTAATATGTTAGGTCAGGTGTACATGGTCTTAATAAATGAAGAAACTTAAAATTGACAGAAGGAAAAAATCTGTATTACTTTATTGATTTTACGAAGAAAAGTCACAGTTTTCCTTTTGGTTTTCTTTCGTAACTTTAAAAGGAAACTTTTTCTTGTAATTTTCTTCCACAAGCAGAATTTTTTGTATGGAATAATTTTTTTTTCTGAAAAAAAAAAATGAATATTAATCGTAATTGTGTTATTCCCAAATATTGAAATGCTTAACAAAAATTTATTTATGATATTCATTTTGATAATTATGCGAATAACAAAGCTTTATAATCTTGATAAATCTATAGTATTTTCATTACAAAAAGCAAGAAAATCTTAATTAGCCATTAAAGAAATTATAAGTAGTAAATTAGTAATGAGTCACAATCAAAATCATGTGTTTTAAGCAGTTCTATTAAAAATGTAAAATTCTTATATTTTGTCGAAGTAAATTCAAAAGCCCGCCAATTTTCAAGCTAAAATAGCCTTACATCTTTTTATATTACCGACTGAGTATTAATTGCACAAAACTATTCCATATATGTCGCTGAAGGTAAACATGCTGCCAAATTTCTGTGAGGAATCTGCAACTCTTAATTATCCTTCCTCCATGATGGTAATTGTGTAAACCCTACATTGGTCCAAATTCAAAGGACATTCAAAAAATTGCAATGTTTAAATTTATTACATTCTGGAACTTAAAACTGCGAAACAGGTGGGGATGCTTTACTTGTAAGGCTACATGAAATTCGTAGGACTAGTAAGGATGAGCCATTTTCCAAAATCGCGTGTAATGGTGGTAATATTGTCGAAAATGTAAATATAAACAAGCATATTAATAAATTGCATGCACAAAATATTATTATTTTTTAAGAAAATTTTATTATATATGCGGATTTTTATAAAAAAAAATGTCTTAAAATTCAACGTTGCGATGTATGTACACAATATGCCTTAACACACGAAGACTTGGATATAAGCTCCATGTATTGTTATTACAAAGCATACAAAAAAAGCAAATAAAGATATTTTTGGCAATTTAAAAATGTCAAATAATAGTTTTGTATGTTTAATAACAAAAATTGAAATAATTTTTAATCACAATTTTGAATTATTTATCACTAAATCCGGCGTTTGTAATTTTTTTTTAGATTTAATTAATTCCGAGATAATATTTGACGCTCCTTGTCACCGATTTCCATAAATATATGTTATTAAGGGTCGATTCCACCGTTGTGTTAAACGGAGATTAAAATGACATTGTTAATGTAAAAACGTAATTTTAAACTTCGTTTAACACAACGGTGGAATCGGTCCTAAGTTATATTTAAGGCTGCACATATATTTCACTTTAAAAATATTAATAGAAATTTTAAGACCATCAATAAAAACAAGCTAATTATTTGGCGCAATCTGTGAAGCTTTTTTGTTTTAATACGATCCTGCCTATCAATACCTTATTTTATTACAAAATCTTTAAAAACGCTTTAATCCGACCCCGGCTAAGACCCGCGAATGGCGTCGTCAAGGTCAAATTTTCTTAGTATAATATTTGTATGCGATCAGCGGAGAGTGGGCCTGCCGATTGTTTTTTATGCCGTGGTTACGCTATTAACACGCGTAGGTAACTAAGCACTTTGTAATTTTTTTTCAGTCACTTTATTTTAATTCACTTTATTTAACTATGTAATAAGTTTGCATAAAATAGTAGATCAGTTTATTATCGTTCAAACTCCAACGAATTTTAAAACGCAAATGCACTTTCAATCTAAGTGCAAGCTTTATATAAGGTAAAATATCAGGAGCATGTTTAGACTTGAATTTGATCATGATTTCGTTCGTGTTAAATTGCGTATATGCATTAAATACAGACCAAGTCAAAACGTGCCTAAAACAACGTATTATCTAGCACGAACTTGTCTGCGCCTATTGACTTGCTGAGTTTTTTATCTTGTACGAACTTGTGCATGCTTATCGACTTGTTGACTTTTTTAAAAGTACAACAATGATACTTCCTACTACTAGTCATTCTTATAACAACCTGGTAGACGTAACACAACTTATACAGTATCTTGAAAGTTTCAAATAAGCACTTAAGTTAATTGATAGAGGTCGATTTTTAGACTTCGTCGACCCCAAAATTAGTTTTCGTTAATGTCGACAACTGGAAAACCGATTTCGACCCCCAGGAGTTGGGAATGCCTGTTCTAGCGGAAACTAAAGATCATAAATAAACTACAAATATCAATAATAACTGAACCAACAGTTGGCATATTAAAATAAATGAAATAACTTCTCCTAATAATAACTTTACTAAAAAAAAATGGTCAACAAATACCATTTTACATAAACACTGCTAAATCTCTTATGCTAAATATTACAATAGATTTAAGAATCCTCCAGAAGAACCACACTGAGAGAAAAAAGCAGTTTATATTTAAAATATTGTAAGTTAGGAAGAAATTCTTTAAATAGTAACTGAGGAAATTTAACTGAGGAAATTTATTAATACCATAATATTATAATTATTAATAAATATCTCACAAATACGAGTTTTTCTTTAACAAAACATTTCTTACAGTAAAGTATAGTAGATATTAACAAATATTTTACTCGGCAATATACGTATATTTAAAAATAACTATTATATTTATCTAAACATTACAAATTTCTTAATATTAAAATACAACACTTTAAATATAACAATTGTGCTTTCGCGCTCTACGAAATAAATAAATTTTAATAAGTATACAGCTATGATAAGTTAACTATTAGCGAATATATTTTTAATAATACCCAGAATTTTTTCTATTTATCGGTAACATTAAACTTACGTAAATTAATTTAAAAGTTGTTTGCTCTATTACTAGTGGCCTATAACTAATTATTGTATTATACATTTGCATTTTTTTTAAGTGCACTATGCAGTCCTAATGGGTAGGTAATTTGAATTTCACAAATTGGCAACATGGAACACCACGTGGTTTCTAATTGCCATTTTGTTAAGCACGTTCTTGTCTGGTTACAGTTTGCAGTGCAGAATCGTTCTTTTTGTAAGTGACTTTGACATTAGCAGCTAAGTTTATTAAAAGTTTACAGTGATTTTTTATCCTAGTAAGTAATCATATTTATTTATTAAATTCTAATAAGAGGTACGTATTATTTTCATGAATATTGTAATTAATTAAAGTCAAATAATGAAAAACATTCTATTTATGGGATATTTGCCATGTTTCAACTCAACTAAGTAAACCGTCTTTCCCGCAAGCCTATTGTTTTTATAAAATGTAAGTACCTACAGTTACTACATGTTTCGGAAACACTGTTCCATCTTCTGGTGCCAGTCAATATTTAATAACTGGCACCAGAAGATGTAACAGTATTTCCGAAACATATGTAGTGCCCGTAGGTACTTAAACTTTATAAAAACAATAAACACGACCAAACTTTTTATTTATATAAAATTCTACTACGGTAAGAAAATTATCCTTAATCAAACAATAGAATATTTATTTGTGTACCAAGACCATAAAGTTGATATTAACTGGCCGAATCAGGAGTTTGCTACCGAGACCAAGCAACTTCTGGTTAGGTCAAAAAAGATTAAATGGTCGAGGTGAACACAACATTTTTTATCTTATCAAGTTGAGCCAATATGTTTTTCACATTCTTGTTTTTATAAAGAGGCTTAATTGCAAGAATTGTTTAAAATTAATTACTAACGATAAGTATAATAAACCTATGCTTATAAAAAGCTGCCGTAAAATAAATGCTGCCAAAAAAGTGACACTTTAAAGATGTTATTTTTCATGACAGTCTCCTAAAAAGTATTTTTTTTTTAATTTTCACAAAAATGTATTGGGTTTGACCGAGATTCGATCGTACGTCACGAAACACAAATTGCTTAATTTTGAGTTGTTTGACGTCCCGTTTGCAGGGGTTATAAACGAAATCCTTGTAGATAACAATTCCTGATGAACCTGCCACTCACCTCAAAATTTCAGCGGGACGTACCATTGTACCACTAATATCGGCCGCTACATTTAATATTAGTTTTTTTAATTTGTTCATGTTTGTTGAAATTAATAAGCATATATTGTTAACTTTTCAATTTAATAAAATATATTTTTTGTATAGAATAGAATAGAATAATGTTTATTTGTCAAAAGATAATAAGTACAGAAAGTAACGTAGGTACATTATGAGGTTAGAAAGTAGATTAACAATTTAAAAACCAAACATAAAAAAATAAAAAATAAAAAATTCGTTAGGAAAAATCAGTGGGTTTTTGAATATTAAATTAAATATTATTGTTTCGAAACAAACAAGAAATAACATAAAAACCGAATTGTATTTATATAAACTTTACATGATTCTTCATCTTTTTTTTGAACACGTTTACACTTGAACTTGCTTTAACGTCATCAGGCAGAATATTAAACTGAACTATACCCTTATGAAACAAACTTTTCATGGAGCTGGTTTTGTTACTTGAATTCACATAAAATTTTATAGAATTTGCCGTTCTAGTGTTACGCCCGTGAATATTTGCAACTGGTACAAGCTGACAGTTTAAGTATTCAGGTAACATGTTGTTAACAATTTTATATATAAATATCATCGTCTGAATATAAAGTAGATGTTCAATTTTCATCCAATTTAAAGCTTCCAATATTAACTGTGAACTAGTAAAACGATTACATCCCAATATTGCCCGCATTGCCTTATTCTGAAGGATTTGTAACCTATCAAAATTAGAACACCCTGTAAACCTTTGATTTTATATCCCTAATACATTTAGGCTAAATACTAACAAATATAAATTACTAGATTCAAAATCATCAATTAACAGATAAAACAAATGTTAACATTTACAAATAATATGTTTAATAATAACATAAAAGATTTGATAACTAAAATAAAAAGATGTCTTGGAAATCGAGTAGTATTTTATGAAACAATTAAAGTATAAGATTAAACATACACAAGGTTTCTTAAACTATACTGTTCTTAACTGTTAACAAACAAATTTTAACATTTACAATTAATATTTTTAATAATAAAATGTAAGATTTGATAACTAAGATACAAAGATGTCTTGGAAATATAGAATACTGCTTTATAAAATAATGAAATATAATACAAAACATAGGTTTATTAACTATTACCAATCACATTTTAACATTTAAAAATAACGTTTAATAGTAAAAGTTCACATTTGATAACTATGATACAAATGTTGTATTGAACAATTAAAATATAACGTTAAAACATATATTTGTTAACATTTAACATATTTGATTTATGTTAATAAATCTATGTTAATTTTAAACCAGTAAATAAGTTTAATATTAATATATCGGTGTTTATTTTTAACTGATAAGCTTTTAACTTATGACGTGGTTGTAGTGAACTTACGTAAGTTCGGCCATATCCAAACCTACCATATGTTAAATATTAATAAGGTTTCTTAACATTAAACAAACGTTTCTCTCAGTGCAAGTTAAAAATAAAAGACAAGAGCTAGATATAAAATTCCAAAAAAATGTACTTGTTACTTGGTAGGCATTAAATGAAGCCTAACTACATATAACAAAATACTTGTGTATTAACAAATCTCAAATCAGTTTGAATTCATGGCATTAGGCTCTGGGATTGTACCAGCAACATTAATATCCTAATAATCCAGAGATTCGAGAAAAAAGTACAGAAATTTGTCGATGCTCCTTGGTATATTAACACGTTCGATGCCCATGCCGACACACTGTTAACGTGCGCATTTAATAATCAGTGCCGCCCTCCCGCACAGGTGTCGTCATTGATATAAGTCTATTAAATGGTATGTTGTTTCGCGGTCGTGCCAGTTGAGTAGTGTCGCGGTAGGGGCACGTTGTAACGACTTCAGGAAATATTTTTTTTAATTGGTACCGCGTTTGAGTTTTCTTGTGCTGGTGTACAATAATGAAAGATAATGCAGTTCCAGGGTCGTCTGGCGTGAGGAAATTAAGGATTAAGAAGTCAGAACGTCTGACTGATGATGAACTATTGGCTTTGGCATGGAGTGAATCTGAGTAAGAAACTTTTCAGAGCTCGGGTAGTGAATGGAGTGGCGCAGAAGAGCAGGAGGAAAATTTTGTCAAAGACTTCGACCAAGTGGAAAGTGATCCAGAAGATTTTGAAGTAGAAATACAATCACCAGCAGACATTACTTGGGTAGAAAACCTTTCGAACCTTAAAAACATTCCTTTTAGTGGACGATCAGGGTTAAAAGTTGATATACCTGGGGAGGGTTGACCCATAGACTTTTTCACATTATTAGTAGATGATAAATTCTTTGATTTATTAGTACGCGAGACAAATTCATACGCCGAACTAGTATTATTGAGCGATATAAATCCTAGGCCACACTCGCGAATAAGCCGGTAGAAACTAGTAGACAGGAAAGAAATGAGCGTATTTTTAGGCCTGGTTTTACACATGGGAATTATTCAATTACCACAACTAAGAGATTACTGGCGAAAAGATCGCTTATATAATTTGGCATTTTGACGTTTTATGAGTAAAAATAGATTTTTAATTATAATGCGTTGCCTGCATTTTTCACCAAATCGACAAGAAGAAGAACCAATACCGACTGGTAGACTTTGTAAAGTACGTACGTTAGTGGATTTTTTAAAAAAAAAGATGATGGCAATTTACGAACCAGAGAAGACAGTAGCTATTTTTCGCCAATACATAAAAAATAACAAACATAAATATGGAATCAAATTCTATTTACTTACTGAAAGTACTAGTACAATAATGAAAATTCAAATATACACGGGAGCAGCTGACGATATGGGTGGTAAAGGGCATGCTGCCAATATTGTCCTTCATCTGGTAACAACTACTTGGACAAAGGATAGTCTATACATGGACAATTTCTATAATTCAGTGGATCTTGCTAAGCAGCTCCTAGAAAGAAATACCTAATATACTGGAACTTTGAAGTATGGAAGAAAACGGAATCCTAGTGATGTGTCAAAAGCCAAACTGAAGCCTGGCGAGTCAGTTCAATGTTATGATAGTCAAACTTGTATAGGAAAATAGAAGGATAAAAGAGAAGTCTTTTATATTTCAACAGAACATGTAAATGTACTTCAGGAATTTACTTGTAGATCAGGAAGAGTAAAAGAAAAACCATTGCTTATCGCAGAATACAACAAGTATATGTCCGGCATTGACTTGCAAGACCAAATGAAGGCATATTACCCAGCGCATAGAAAGACCATCAGATGGTACAAAAAAATTGGAATACACATAATTGAAATGATGTTGTATAATTCGTTTATGCTATAAAATAAACATTCACCTAAAATGTCATATGTGGATTTTCACCATTCTATCATCGAAATGTTTTTGAAAGAACCAGCTGAAAATATTCCTGAAATCGGAGGTCTCATATTAATTCTAAATGTGAGGTAGCCGAGAGTGGAAGAAAACTACGGAAACGTTGCCAGTAGTGTTTTTTAAAGAGGTATAAGAAAAGACTCACCATATTGTTGTTCTAAGAGTCCAGAAAAACCAGAATAGGTATTTTATTTTTTAGGTTTTATATTTTTCTTTTTATTGATTTCTCAGTGATATTTTGCAATATTTGCTCTTTTTAATATTATTTTTATTTGTGTTGGTATGTAGTAGTTAGTTTATCAGATTGGTATTCTGTTTGTTTTTATATTTTTTACTTTATTCTGTTGTTTACAATGTTCTCTTTGTGTGTTTATAAAATAAATAAATATATTTTATTATGCCGACAGGGCTGCGTCACTGGGCACTGCCCACTTGAGTTTGTTATTGAGTGCCCGTGCCGCAACATATGCGGCTTTGTATTTTTTTGCATAAAAAACGCAATAATAATAATAGACGAAAATACTATAATAAGTAATATCTCTAGCAACTGGTATAATTCAATTTAAAATTTGGGGTTGGCACTGGTAAGTCAAATCCGTTATTTCGTGGGCAGTCAACGTGTTAAAAACAGCGACTTCATCAAGATCTTCAGATGGATACTACCAGACTCCCACCAGATTTGCTAGGAGACATGAACAACGGCTTAATCAACATGTGAACGTTGAGATGATCCAACATTTTGACAACATGAACCTGACAATAAGACTCAGGAGAGGGAAACCTTTTAAGCCAAGTGATTGAGTTAGTAATAAAGCAGAATATTATGTGAATTATTGTAACATATTAGCTTAGAGTAATTAAGTTATCGGACCCTTAGTTATTCTAGTGAGTAGAATTTTAGTTTTTAAGATTGTAACTCTACTCTAATTAGGTTAGAACAAAATTATCCATTTTCCAGTTCAAATTTTAAAACTGTCTAAAAAGTATTTATAATTGTTGTTATATTATAACACACAACATTCCTGGGACCTAAGATTTGTTATGATCTAAAATCAAGTAACATTAAAATGTTATATGGTAAAAATAACTTTGTAGCCTAAACCAGGCACCTAGGCTAATAAACTATTTATAACTGTTTTTGTATTTTATTATTATTATTGAAGATGACATTTGAGGGGTTGGATTCCCATTTTTGATTATTTATATTTCTGATAATGACAGATCGGTTTTAAGTTTCGAAAACCAAACGGTTATTAATTTGAAACTAAGTAAATATAAATTCGTAGGATATTGGAAATTTGTTTTCACTTCTAGGGGTTCAAAAATAATTTCCATTCACTTAATTTTGAGACATTATTTTCAATATTTCGAAAGGATTTATATTACTTTCATTCAATCGATGGCCTTAAAAGATTATATTTTTTCATAAAAGCGATTTAGTACGCCCCTGTGCACTCAACGCAACTATGAAGAGAAACGGTCGGCTTAAGCACTTCTTTTTTCGTTACTCTGGTTTCTGTCAACCCCGCGTCGTCTAATACCTATTTAATGAACATATCATATCCTCTTCTCTCGCGATGATAGCCTGCTGCCATCTCGAGACCAAGAAAATATTATTTTAAATTTATAGCGGCTCAGTTTAAAGTAAAAACCATGAGGATGATGTTACGGAGCTAAAACGTCATGATCTAGCTTATAATTAATGTGATTGTTACCCAGGCAGCACACATTAGTATAACTAACGTATTTTATACGTAATACTCGTTTAATTTTGGTATTGGTTGATTCCGTATACGTTTACAATTTACGATTATTATACATACCGTGTTTTAAACGATATATTATACGTTTTTTATATACATCCTATGGTATATAATTGTAAATTTTTCTACGTTTAAATATAGTTAACAATATACGACTATTTTTAGTTTGCGATGAACTATTTATATACAGTGGGCCTAAATATACGTTTAGGTTTATTTAAATTAAATTCGTATAAATTTACATTATATTACAATATGTTTTCTTCGTTTATAATTCCCGTTTAAATTTCGTCTTGGTTGATTTTTTAAACGGTTACCATCTACCATTTTTATACTTAACGTTTTTCAACAGATAAATTAAACGCTTTTGTTTGTCGATACTAGTTAATATACCTATATTATTCTACGTTTAAATATAAGTCACCTTAAACGCATAATACCAGTTTTCGATGAACTAGTAGACAGAAGTAAATAATATGTATATATTTAGGTTTATTTAAATTAAAAGCTAATAGATATATTTATTTACATTATATCCATATTTTTTTAATTATATTACCTGTAATATTTATAACAAATTCCCCATACACATGGAACTATTTTTAGATGGAGGATGACGTACTAGTGGTAAGGTCTTTTCTCATTTCTACTCATGCGTATGTGTAGTATTATTGTTCAGTGTAGGGAATGGTTTGTGGGAGCAGGTTCATCGGTTCGTCTATTATCATTTGTGTGCACGTTTTGTTGTATGTTGCTTTGGCATCCTGGCTTTTACGATATTGATTAAAAGCATAGGTAAGTTTCTATTAATGTTTTAATTTAGCTACTCCTTTAATAATTGTTGTATTTTACAACAACTACTGTTTTATAGGTACGTACAGTGTGTTAAATGCTTATAGAAACTTCAAAACATAACCTTACTTTTGTTTCTTTTATTTTTATACGTATTCTTTAGGTTACTTAGTTATTCCAAGCATACTTATTTTCCTTTTTTTTGGTCAGTTGTTTTTTATAAATGTCTAAAATAACCCTGTCTCTGCGTCATCTACGTAGAAAAATAGTGCTAAATGTTCAAGATGTTTTAAAGTCAAATCAATTTTTTTTATTCCCAATGAAGATAACATTAATAAGTCTTCGGACATTAATATATCATCTGATTCTATTATTTATAATAATCTCCAAGAAAATAATACAAAATTAACTTCGGAGCTTTTAGAAAATATTTCACCTGAAATTATATGGTTATAGGAATGGGGGTGAACCAAGCGACTTAACCGACTGAACGATTAGGTGTGCCATGCAAGATTAGCTTAAGTTAGCTAAGGCCCGTCTAGGACACAACACATCCAAAGTGTTAAGCTAAGATTTTTATTTTCATATATATTTTTTGTTAGTTAAAGAAAAGTTTCGTTTAGTTTGTTATTCAGTATTTTAGTGTTTATTTTTTTGTATTTATTTATTTTTTAGTATTTTATTGTTTTTTTTTTTAATTAAATATTGTTCTGTACATATAACAAGTGAAATTTTTTTTCTAAATATTTAGGCCAATTACAACCAAAATAGAAACACGAGTAATGTCTATTTCTGTTGTATACACATCTGCTATGGATAAAATCCAAACTATCATTTAAGAAATATTAACATTTTTCCATGGCCTCTTTTAGAAATTTTGTTTTGATCACTTTATTTAATTTGTTTTCAGGTAGACGCATTTTACACATTAATAAAAATCATACAAATATATCTAATATAGACGTATAGTAAAACAGGATAATTAAAGGTAGATAAAGTAGTAATGTTAGACGTATAAAAAATAAAAAAAATACGTTAATAAGGCGGACATTTTCACGTGTATATTGGGTAGCATATCAACAGTATCCATACGTATATTGTAGTACATAAAAAAACGTATTTTATACCAAAGTAAATTCGTATAAATATAGTACAACTATAAATCTAATATAGACGTATAGTAAAAACGTTTAATTATAGGTGGATAAATTCTTAGTAATCGACGTTTATAAGGCGGACATTTTCACGAATATATTTGGTAGTACATCAACCTTATTCATACGTATGGTAGTACCTAAAAAAATGCGTAATTTATACCAAAGTGTGCTGCCTGGTTACTTTCCAGTTTCTTCTTTTTGTACGTTTGTTTTAATATACATCAAGTGTAATAAAGAAAATTAAGCTTTCTTAAAATAAAAAGCTTGTTTTTAAGATAGTCTCAAGTTAAGTTTAAAAAACCAAGAGAAGCCCGTGAAACTCTCACTGGAATAAAAAGTTTCCCTGTTAAGTTTGAGATGTATGTATATAGAGTCCCTACTATTTCATAGGGGGCAGTATTGCTATAACGAAACAAATTGCTGATCCATTGAGCCCATTGCTTACTGAATCAGGCCCAAAGGTTTGTATGACCAGCCCATTATTTGCAATGCTACCGTCAAGTTGACATCGCATACTTTCGGAGGCTATATCTAGAAAACGGTATGAGCCCAAATAAATCAAATTGCTGGTCCATTGAGCCCCTTGCTTCCTAAATCAGGCCCAATGGCTTGTATGGCGAGCCCATTTATTGCGTCGCATATTTTCGGAAACCATATCTCGAAAACAGTATGAGCCCAAACGCGGAATGTTATGTGTCCAATGAACCCAAACCAGAATCATCCTGGACCATTTTTTTTATTTTCAGAAACATTCCAATTCCATTTTGACACCAGCTTCCTTTTCTCTATTTTATTCCATTTCAGTCTATCTTTTATTTTCTTTTTATCTGTCCCCCTCTTTAATTTTACATTTTGCATAGTTATGAGCGTAGCCTAGTATTTCATGCATTCTACATCAATAATTATTATATTGTTATTATTTATAGTCTTCTGAACAACTTTAGAAACGATATAACTCTTAGGGAGATTAGAAAAGAAAATACGTATCGAAAAATTCACATATTTCAGATTTAAGTGTTTTTATTCAAATTTTATATCTAGCAGGAAACGTTGCGGATATTTCCCTACAACGTGTTTCTAGATTTATTAGGTGTAACTACAAAAAGCTCTACAAGATATAATAATATCCTATAAATTTGATTCGGAAACGCGTAGAATGTGTATTTTGATAAATGTCTACATTGCATAAAGCTTTTTAAAAAGATTTGTGGTATTAATATATTTCAGAGCGATAGTTAAAATTTTTATGACATCAGATAATATTTAAAGAAAATCATTTCCAATACTCAAATGTGGCCAATTATAAATTTGTCATACTTAAATATTGGAATTAATTTCCAATCTGGTTTTCATTTCACCTTGCTTTATGAAGTAGGTACTACAGCGAGTTTTGATTTTTCTTTCTTAGTATAGATGGCAATACAAAGTGTGAGTGTGTGTATGTGTGTGTGTGTGTGTGTGTGTGTGTGTGTGTGTGTGTGTGAGAGAGAGAGAGAGAGAGAGAGAGAGAGAGAGAGCTTGTCAAATAAATGTGATCAATTATTGTGGATGTTACAATATTATGTTTTATTGCGAAAGTCAGAGATGTATTGACAAATAATCTTATATCTAAGATTTGCATATTGTAAAATAATTGATTAGAACTAAACCATTGTGGTTTAAAAGACATTATTTTTAAAATTCTTTTTTGCACTATCTCTATAGGTTTCACAATTGTTTTTCTAAAACCACCCCAACCAATTATTTCATAATTTCGCAATGATTCTACAAGAGCAAAGTAAATGATCTTCATTTTATCTAAGGTAAGTATAAAGCGGCATTGATAAAATTTGTAATTTAACGAACGCGTTTTCTTTTTCAGACTATCCGCGTGAGCATCCCATCTGAGGAAGGTATCAACAAGAATGCCAAGGTATGTTACGTGTTTTGTAAAATAAAGGATTTCGTCCTTTTCCAAAGTGATACTTCTATAATTAGGAAGAGTACTTTCATTTGTACAGAAGGGAATAACTTTAGTTTTTTGAATATTTAGGGTTAACAAATTCAATTGAACCATTTTTTTAATTTTTTCAGATTTTCCTTAATTTTTTTTTTACTAACTCCTAATTTTTTCCTCAGCAAAGAAGGACCATATCATCAGCAAAAGAGATTATATGACTTGAAGTTTTAATAACATGTAAGTCATTCAAATATATAATAAAAAGGATAGGACCAAGAACAGTACCTTATGGAACTCCGCAAGACACTATTCTTATTCCACTAAGTGTTTCATTAAGTTTAACACGCTGATATCTGTTCTAAAAAGTGGGTCAATTGCCGACGGGATTTAGCAAATTGGTAAAAGAATGTGATGTATGCAATGGCAAGAGAAAGGTCTATGGATTCGCTCGGGAACGACTGAAAGCCAACACCGATAAAGCAGAAGCTAGAATCGACAGGCGTGCCACAGATAGACTTTCTAAGAGAGGCGATCTAGTATGGCTG
This sequence comes from Psylliodes chrysocephalus, assembly GCA_927349885.1. NCBI lineage: Eukaryota > Metazoa > Arthropoda > Insecta > Coleoptera > Chrysomelidae > Psylliodes > Psylliodes chrysocephalus. Next base: position 18,838,126 of record OV651816.1, read on the forward strand.
TAGCTGTGCAATCCCAATCACTAAGGACTTTGTCAGAAATCGCAACGGAACTGGGAAGGCCCCTACACCGTCCTTAAGGAAAATCAACGACCTGATTTTCCGCATTTAGCTGTCAGCTGGAAGTAAACCTAAGGTAGTTCACATTGAAAATTTAGCGCCACGCCGTGGTCCAGATCCTCCCCGTTTGTTCCAACCAGGTCCCAGTAATCAAGTTATTCAGGGCAAATAATAAGATAGGAGGGAGCAATGTTAGGCAGCAACCTGCAGCATACTGCAGTCGTCATAAGTAAAGGTTGTAACGATTGGAACCGTTATTTCGACACAATCACCTCTTACATGTCATTTGTCGTTTTCTTCTTCCTTAATTCGTCTTGTAAGAATTATTTTTAAATTAGATGTCAACGAATCAACTTGATTTGAATTTGAATATATCTTGGTCATTTGATGTACTAAATGATTATTTTAATGTATCGTAAAATCCGTCTGATTTTATAAGGTAAGTTTTAATAATGATATTTTGTTGAAAATATATATTTTGTACCAGGATTTCTTAAATAAATTGTCAAATTTTAAACATAACCTCAATATCAACAGAGGATAACACATGATTAATTTATATATTATTTTTTTGTAATAAGATATTATGCTTTACTATGTATGAATGTATTAAATAAGATTTTTCCTTATTATATTAATTTTACTCTCTGTCAAATTATTTATTTAATAGTTTTAAATTGTTCATTTAATAGTTAAAGCATTTTATCTAAATCCTGTTCAAATTTCCTATTTCTTGTCTTAACATTTTAACCCTTTTTTAGCATGGCTATATGTAGACGGTTTGGAATTCCTCTCAAAATGTTTTATGGTTTTTATACCTAGAAGTTTGTTTAGGTTTTGGTACAATCTGAAGACCGTTGTTTGATTCATCTCTAGAAGATCTAGACATTTTCGAGTTTAAAATAGAATACCAAATATCACGAGATCATTCACGTTACATAATTATGAATAAAGATCCCGAATCCCTTTGTGGAAGTTGCCTGAAGATATGCCATGCGATAACCCAGTTTTTACATTCCTTATATTACCTCCATTGACCAAAAGATAAGTTTTATTTAATAAATCATCTTAATTTTGAATTTAGTAAAACTATGTGAATTAGAATTTGCCACTACCTTATCTAAAGCATAGTATAAATATTAATTGTTAGTGGTTAGTGATTTTCTATATTTTTATCACTAATTTAGTAAGCTTTAAATTTAGTGGTCCCAACATCTTTTTCAAAGTTATTCGAGTTATTTAATAATCTATCCCACGCCCAATCAATTAAGCTCAAACACATTAAACAAGTAGATAAAATAACTAGATATCATGTTACAAGGTTCGAGTAAAAGAAGAAAAAGGAATATTCGAGAAATGTTATTCCACGTCAAGGACCGGAGTCAAGGACACATAAGGAAAATTCTAGACAGTTCGAGAAAGTTCTAGAAGGTTAAAGCAAGCTATATATGCAGTGATTCTGACGTCAGTGAATCAGTTTTATGATAGACGTTATATGTTATTGTTATCAGTTGTATAGTTATTGTAAAAGTTAAGTTAAAATAAATTGAGATACCAAAAACCTGTGTAAAAATACTGTTATAATGGGAAAAGAGACAGTAATTTAAAAGAAATTAAAATATTATAAAGCGATGTCTTAATAAAAAAAAAAAACAGATTTGTTCCAAATTAAAGTTATTGAACATCCTGTAGATACAAAAATAATTTTAAAATATTAATGGGTGTAATGAGTTTTATAAAACTCATAGTGCCAGGTATTTTCGAATTTTTCACACTAATAAATAAATAAATAAATAAATGGATATTATAGGTATATATAGTTAAAAATATTCCTATATTTACTTTTTCTTTAACTTTTTGAACCGCCCCAATGAGTGGCTAAAAGCAACCCTTAGTCAAATCGAAAATGATCGAAATCCAGAAAGTCAACAAACGCAAACTCAATTCATTCCGTACGACAGCTGTTCGATTAATTTCAGCCTTGTCAATACTGTCACTTCATATTTTTCAGACCCGTTAACCATATCATTAATTTTAATATTAACAGCGGCTGGAGAAGAGCCGCGGGCGGGCGCCATATTGCTGCGAGATCGCAAACGGCATGTACTTTGATAAATGAACGATGGTCCGCAAAAAAATACACACACACAGCTATCAGATCGTCAGACTAATGTAGCATGCAGGGAAAATGTAGTAGGTCAACAAAATTTTGCTAATAAAGAACCGTGTGTAAAATTTCTAATGTAAACACAAAATAGGCAATTCAAAACCAAAAACATTTAATCTCAAATTAATTGTATGTTTGTATATAAAATTCCAGTGTACGTTTGTACGTAATTCTTCTCTTCCTAAACAGCTTTACCTAGTTTATTTTTGTATTTATGGGGTCATCTGAATGGTTCTTTGCTAAAGTTACACCCGGTAGGTGATGCTGTTGTAGAGATCTAGAGTTTTTTAACCAATTCTTTTTTATTACACATGCTAAAGGAAATATTATCCCAAATTTTCGATCTCAAGTACCTCTTAATATGTTTTTAATTCTAATTTTACAGATATAAGGAAAGTATTGGAATCATGATTTTTTCGACCTCCAGTTTTCGACGGATTTTTACGTTTAGGGGTCCCCTGAATCCGTTTTTACTATTTTAGGAATGATGTCTCTGTGTGTGTGTGTGTGTGTGTGTGTGTGTGTGTGTGTGTGTGTGTGTGTGTGTGTGTGTGTGTGTGTGTGTGTGTGTGTGTGTGTGTGTGTGTGTGTGTGTGTGTGTGTGTGTGTGTGTGTGTGTGTGTGTGTGTGTGTGTGTGTGTGTGTGTGTGTGTGTGTGTGTGTGTGTGTGTGTGTGTGTGTGTGTGTGTGTGTGTGTGTGTGTGTGTGTGTGTGTGTGTGTGTGTGTGTGTGTGTGTGTGTGTGTGTGTGTGTGTGTGTGTGTGTGTGTGTGTGTGTGTGTGTGTGTGTGTGTGTGTGTGTGTGTGTGTGTGTGTGTGTGTGTGTGTGTGTGTGTGTGTGTGTGTGTGTGTGTGTGTGTGTGTGTGTGTGTGTGTGTGTGTGTGTGTGTGTGTGTGTGTGTGTGTGTGTGTGTGTGTGTGTGTGTGTGTGTGTGTGTGTGTGTGTGTGTGTGTGTGTGTGTGTGTGTGTGTGTGTGTGTGTGTGTGTGTGTGTGTGTGTGTGTGTGTGTGTGTGTGTGTGTGTGTGTGTGTGTGTGTGTGTGTGTGTGTGTGTGTGTGTGTGTGTGTGTGTGTGTGTGTGTGTGTGTGTGTGTGTGTGTGTGTGTGTGTGTGTGTGTGTGTGTGTGTGTGTGTGTGTGTGTGTGTGTGTGTGTGTGTGTGTGTGTGTGTGTGTGTGTGTGTGTGTGTGTGTGTGTGTGTGTGTGTGTGTGTGTGTGTGTGTGTGTGTGTGTGTGTGTGTGTGTGTGTGTGTGTGTGTGTGTGTGTGTGTGTGTGTGTGTGTGTGTGTGTGTGTGTGTGTGTGTGTGTGTGTGTGTGTGTGTGTGTGTGTGTGTGTGTGTGTGTGTGTGTGTGTGTGTGTGTGTGTGTGTGTGTGTGTGTGTGTGTGTGTGTGTGTGTGTGTGTGTGTGTGTGTGTGTGTGTGTGTGTGTGTGTGTGTGTGTGTGTGTGTGTGTGTGTGTGTGTGTGTGTGTGTGTGTGTGTGTGTGTGTGTGTGTGTGTGTGTGTGTGTGTGTGTGTGTGTGTGTGTGTGTGTGTGTGTGTGTGTGTGTGTGTGTGTGTGTGTGTGTGTGTGTGTGTGTGTGTGTGTGTGTGTGTGTGTGTGTGTGTGTGTGTGTGTGTGTGTGTGTGTGTGTGTGTGTGTGTGTGTGTGTGTGTGTGTGTGTGTGGTGTGTGTGTGTGTGTGTGTGTGTGTGTGTGTGTGTGTGTGTGTGTGTGTGTGTGTGTGTGTGTGTGTGTGTGTGTGTGTGTGTGTGTGTGTGTGTGTGTGTGTGTGTGTGTGTGTGTGTGTGTGTGTGTGTGTGTGTGTGTGTGTGTGTGTGTGTGTGTGTGTGTGTGTGTGTGTGTGTGTGTGTGTGTGTGTGTGTGTGTGTGTGTGTGTGTGTGTGTGTGTGTGTGTGTGTGTGTGTGTGTGTGTGTGTGTGTATGTTATAGTGTACAGTGTCACGAAGCCGCCAAGAACATTAACCTTTGCTTCCCATATATACAAGTGTCAGTTTGCTTAATAGACATTTTATAGTTTATTCACATTTGCACTTTTATAACATATTGTTTTATTTCATTTTAATTACATTCAGTCTAGAATCCGATTTTGTTCATTAAACACCTCTATTTTGTAACACAGTTTTTATTTTAAATAAATTATTTTTTAAAAACTACCTTACGGCATTTTTGAATTTAAGTGGCGCAGTCAGTAGGATAGGTCAAACGAGATTAGTGAATATAATTTTCGGTTCGTATTAACGATTCATTGACCTATTCGAACATATACCGTGTGTTAGGAAGTTCCAGTTGGGTGAACTGAGTAGCTCAACGAGAAGACATCAAAAGGACATTTGATACTTCGGGAATAGGAAGAAAGAACACAACAAGTGAATATTGTGGCATCTTTCGCTGGTTCTACACATGGAAGGAATAATAATTTTGCTGTAAGTACTTATGTCATATAGAGGTAAAACTAATCAATGTGCTTCAGATTGTTCTGAAAATTCAGATAATAGTAGCACAGATTCTGACTCAGACTCCCCAAAGTCTTTAATAAATTCTATAAATTCTATAAATATTGCTAAAATTTTAAAAGATAATCAAAAATTAAAAATGGCAGTACTAAAAAAGGAATATTTATATATGATACCCGAATTTCAAGGGGATACACAATTACTTCCTAGATTTTTAGAAATTTGTGAAAAATTAGTCAAAAAATTTTATAATGCAGCTGATGTTAACGATTTTCAGAATGAATATCTGATGTCAAGTATCTTAGCAAAGATTAAAGGTGAAGCAGCTGTTAATATTTCATCTTGCACAATATCAAATTGGGCAGATTTAAAAGGTGCTCTATTAAATACTTATTCTGATAAAAGAGACATGTTTACGTTAAATATAGAGATGGTACAAACCAAACAAGGTAATGAATCGCCTTTTGATTTTTTTAATAAAATACAGCACTTATTAAATCTTCAAATTTCTAATATAAAAGCTCATACTGCTGGGCATGAAATAGTTACTTTATCAATTTATTGTCGTAATTTGGCTCTCAGAGTATTGTTACGTGGTTTAAAGGAACCACTGGGTTCACTTATGCGCACCAAAAATCCTGCAGATCTAAATTCCGCGTTAAATATGTTAACAAATGACTTCCAAAACAATATTGAAGGTTTAAATACTTATAAAGGTAAATTTGTGCCTAGGAATAGTTTTCTTGAAAATAGAAACACAAATAAACAATTACAAATTACTAATTTTTCTCATAACTCTCGACCGCCTGTTAGACAAAATTATTTTTATAATCCATCACAACCTAATACTAGTAAAATAAATAATAATACTAATTTTGATAAAAGGACAAATATATTTAAGTTAAATCCAAATCAAACTTTTCCTAAACCTACTCCAATGAGTACGTCTACAACAAATACATTTAGGCCTAATCAAAATTATCAAAATCCAAATTATTTTAGACAAAATCAAAATCAAAAATTTTTTGTTGAAGAATTACACACTATAGATGAGCAACCAATAGTTGAAATTCCTGAAGATACCGAAGACAATTTTTTAGGGAAAATTGCCTCGGAAAAAACAATAAAAAATTTTGAATTACTTAATTTAACAAACAATGAAAGCCAATTACCCTACATAATTTTCCCGGAATTTGATTTAAAGGTTCTTATCGATACAGGATCTACCAGATCATTTTTATTACCTGAAACTGCTGACATGTATTTTAAAAAAATGATTAAATTCGAACCTTTTCAAATTTCGACCGCTCACGGTACTACACAGGAAAATTATTGTACGGCAATGCCTTCATCAGAAATTTTTGGATACAAGAAACCAATTTACCTAAAATATTCTATATTTAAATTTCATGATAAATTTCAATGTTTATTAGGGCTCGATAACCTAAAAAAGTTAAAGGCTAGTATTGATTTAAATAAAAATTTATTGGTTACCCCTAACAGTAAAATAAAAATTCATTACTACAAGGTTCCTCAGAGCATGAATTGTATAGTAGTGCCTCCGAGATCTGAAAAAATAATTAAAATAAATTTAAAAAACATCAAAAATGGAGAGGTTATGATACCTTATACGCGAGTTTCAGAATTAGAAATTCCACAATGTATAACTGTAGCAAAAAATAATACAGCTTTATGTACTATTTTAAATAAAACAGAATCAAATATCACAGTAGATTTAAATGAACCATTGGAAGCAGAATTGTTCGATGAATACGATCCAATTCAATCCCCCAATTTTAATAGTTTTAATGCCACAAAAGTAAAATTTGATATTTCTAAAGTTCGTACTGAACATATGAATTCAGAAGAACGGCAAACAATGTTAAAACTAATAAGAGAATATTCCGATATTTTTCATGTAGACGGTAATAAATTAACATTTACCAGTAAAATAAAACATGAGATAAAAACGACTGACGAGTTACCGGTGTACACTAGATCGTATAGGTACCCTGAGGTACATCGTAAGGAAGTTCAAAAACAGATTCAAAGTATGTTGGATCAAAATATTATAAGGCCTTCGACCTCACCATGGAGTTCAAGTATCTGGGTTGTAAGTAAAAAACCCGATGCCTCTGGACAACAAAAATGGCGGATAGTTGTCGATTATAGGAAACTGAATGATAAAACTATAGGCGACAGATATCCCCTACCCAATATTACGACCCTGCTTGACAAGCTAGGACGATGTCAATATTTTTCAACGCTTGATTTAGCGTCGGGTTTTCACCAGATTCAAATTGCAGAAAAGAACATACCCAAAACTGCATTTAATACGGAAAATGGCCATTATGAGTTCTTGCGCATGCCCTTTGGACTCAGAAATGCGCCAGCGACTTTCCAAAGAATAATGGATAATATCCTACGTGGGATACAAAATGAATCCTGTTTAGTCTATCTAGACGATATTATAATTTTCAGTACTAGTTTGCAAGAACATATAACCCGCTTAAAAGAAGTATTTGATAGATTAAGAAATTCAAATTTTAAATTACAGTTGGATAAATGTGAATTCTTAAGAAAGGAGGTAACATATTTAGGCCACATTGTTACCCCTGAAGGTGTAAAACCAAATCCTGAAAAAATAATCGCTATTAAAAAATATCCAATTCCCAAAAATACAACCGAAATTAAAGGATTCTTAGGACTTTTGGGCTATTACAGAAAATTCATTCAAAATTTCTCAAAAATTACTTTACCGCTAACTAAACGTCTAAAGAAAGGAGCTGTAATTAATATCACAGATCCGGACTATGTAGAGTGTTTCGAACTTTGCAAAACACTTTTAATTAACGAACCTATCCTGCAATATCCTGATTTTTCGCAGCCGTTTATTTTGTCTACAGATGCAAGTAATTTTGCAATAGGGGCTGTTTTAAGCCAAGGAAAAATCGGCAGTGACTTACCAGTTGCTTATGCTAGCCGAACTTTAAATAAATCAGAGATTTCTTACTCCACTATTGAGAAAGAAATGCTCGCTATCGTATGGGCAGTAAAATACTTCCGGTGTTATCTTTTTGGAAAAAAGTTCCGGATATATACTGACGCAAAAGCTCTTCAGTGGTTGTTCTCTTTGAAGGAGCCCAACTCTAAACTTGTTAGGTGGCGTCTAAAACTTGCTGAATACGATTACGAAATAGTATATAAAAAGGGTACTCTTAATAAAAATTGCGACGCCTTATCTAGAATACAATTAAATTTAAATGAAACCGAAAATCAGCCAGGTACTTCAAAAGCTCTACTCGACTATATAGATGATTTTAATAAGGACCTTGAAAATAACGACAATTCGGAATCATTAATAGCCGAAGTCGGAAATTTCGAGAATTTAGAAAATGATCAATTAGATGATAACGCTACCGTACATTCTAACCTAGAAAACCCTATAATAGGCATCCCAATTGTAGATTGTCCTGTAAATTTTGGAAAAAATCAAATTATTATTTCCGAAGTAAATTTTTCTCCAGCTCAACCTACAATAATAAAACTTTTCGAAAATAAGCAAAGAATACTTGTTCAATTTTCTAAAAATGATTTTGAAAATGAAGTTATTAAATTTCTTAAAGAATTTGTTGTGCCAAAAGTAAAATATCACTTATATTTTGAAGACCCGCTCTACGAAAAATTTAGTGTTGTAGTTCAGACATTTTTTAAAAATTCCCTAATGAATATGATCAAATGTTCGAAAAAATTAATAGATATCGATCCAAGCGATATCAGTGATATTATTCAAAATTATCACGAGGGAAAAACTAATCATAGAGGATTAGATGAGACCGAAACTCGAATAAAAAACCTTTATTATTGGCCTAACCAAAGAAAATCAATACAAACATATATTAACAAATGTGAAATTTGTCAGTTAACCAAATATGAGAGAAATCCAATTAAACCTACTTTTAATATTACTCCAACCGCTGTAAAACCATTTCAAATTTTACACATGGACAGCATAACTTTAGAAGGATCAAAATTTTTAACAATTATAGATTCTTTTTCTAAATATGGTCAATTGTACAAAATGAATTCTGCCGAAGGGCTAGAAACTGTAAATAACTTAATAAAATTTTTCACCCATCACTGTATCCCGGATGAGATAATTTCGGACAATGGTACGGAACTAAAAAATTCATTGGTAAAAGAACTTTTGGAATTACATAAAATTAAAATTCACTTTGTTACGTCACAGCATCCAGAATCTAATGGAATAGCTGAAAGGTTTCACTCTTCTATAATAGAACATCTTCGATTATTAAATAATCAAGATGAATATAAAAATGAACCCATAGAGCAAAAGGTAAATTATGCAATTTTAGCTTATAATAATTCGGTTCATTCAGTTACAAAACTAAAACCGTTTGAAATTATAACGGGCCATTTAGGCAACGATTCCCCTTTTAATATTGAAATTGAGCAAAAATTATTAAACGATTATATTTCAAAACATAAAGAAAAAATTAAACTTATTTATTCAAACATAAACGAAAAAATTCAAAATATGAAAGAAAAAGTTATAGAAAAAGCTAACAAAAATCGAGAAGAATTACCTAAAGATATACCTACTAGAGTATTTGTTCGTAATAAACAAAAACAAGGCAAGACAAAAAATAAGTATCAAGCCGAAAACATTAAAACAATAAATAAAAATAAAAAGACAGCCAAAATTATTTCTAGACACGGAAATACCGCTGAAGATATTCACCTATCTAATATTAAGAGACCTAGAAAAAAAACTTATGCTTTTACTTCAGATTCCTCGCCATTGGCCAAGGAATAGAAATCAAAAATATAACCCAAAATTTAGGATTACTCCCAATTAATTTAGGACCGGCAAAATCAACTTAAAATGCAATACTCTGTAAGTCTTGAAATTATTAACAATTTTAACACAACCATTCACGATATTCAGCAAAATGAAATAACTTTAAAAAAAAAAAATAAAATAAAAATATTATTGAATTTCAAGTGAATTTCGAAAAGATTTGCTTAATCAGCTACTAATAATATATAATTCATTATTAAATACTATACAAGATATTGAAAATCCAATGACATCCTGCAAATTAAGAACGTTACATCCCAGTATTATAAAATCCAAAGAATTATTCATAGAACTTACGAAAATTTCAAATCACTATAAACTACCATTTGAACTTACATATGAAAATATTTTAGATTTTGAATCATTAATTAAAGATAGTTGTAAAATAACGGAAAATAATATTTAATACTTCTTATCAATTCCTATCAATTTCGAAAAACAATTTGAACTATATAGTCAGAATTTGTAACAATAATTCCTAATACAAAATTTCTTTTAAAATCAAATGATAATTTTATAAAGCCTCTAAATGATATTTGTACGTCTGGTAAAATATATCATATTCCAAGTGTTTGGACAGTCTATTCCTATAATAATAATTTTATCCATTTTATCTTAAAACGCCGAAAAACTATTTGTAAAGGAAATACCAAAAATCAAAGCACTGAGGAAAATCCAGATGAAGCAAAAATGCGACTTCCGGAGTAAGCCAACTTCTAGCAGGGAGGTGTTATAGTGTACAGTGTCACGAAGCCGCCAAGAACATTAACCTTTGCTTCCCATAGATACAAGTGTCAGTTTGCTTAATAGACATTTTATAGTTTATTCACATTTGCACTTTTATAACATATTGTTTTATTTCATTTTAATTACATTCAGTCTAGAATCCGATTTTGTTCATTAAACACCTCTATTTTGTAACACAGTTTTTATTTTAAATAAATTATTTTTTAAAAACTACCTTACGGCATTTTTGAATTTAAGTTGTATGTATGTCTGTCTGTCTGTCTGTCTGTCTGTCTGTCTGTCTGTCTGTCTGTCTGTCTGTCTGTCTGTCTGTCTGTCTGTCTGTCTGTCTGTCTGTCTGTCTGTCTGTCTGTCTGTCTGTCTGTCTGTCTGTCTGTCTGTCTGTCTGTCTGTCTGTCTGTCTGTCTGTCTGTCTGTCTGTCTGTCTGTCTGTCTGTCTGTCTGTCTGTCTGTCTGTCTGTCTGTCTGTCTGTCTGTCTGTCTGTCTGTCTGTCTGTCTGTCTGTCTGTCTGTCTGTCTGTCTGTCTGTCTGTCTGTCTGTCTGTCTGTCTGTCTGTCTGTCTGTCTGTCTGTCTGTCTGTCTGTCTGTCTGTCTGTCTGTATCCACCATAACTCATGAACTGATACAAAGAAAAACACCAAATTTTAAACCTAAGCTTTATTCCGGCCTGCGGTGAACTGATTAGATTTTGGACAGAGTCGAAACATCTAGGAGGGTACTTTATTGGGGGCTATTTTTATATTTTATGAAATATATCTGAAATAATAGCCTACTACAACTCTGTGCTGATGACACACAATTAATACATATTTTTGATACTTTTGACGTTGATTACGCAACAAACTCAGTCAATACTGACCTAACTTTGATTACGCAGTATTTTAAAGATCATAATTTGACCATTAATCCATTAAAAACGACTGCTGTTTTGTTTTGCAGTAAACCTAAACGAGATACTATTAAAAGCTTTTTAAAACTAGAATTGGATGGCGTTAATATTAATATTTCTGAAAAGGAAAAAAATGTAGGTTTACTTATTGACAATCAACTTAGATTTAAAAGTTACATTAAAAGCGTACTACAGAAATGTTACTCTATGTTAACAAGCACATTTTGAACTTCAAAACTCGTAAAAAGCTATGTGAATGTCTAGTTCTTTCACTACTAAATTATTGTAATATTGTTTATTTCCCCTGTTTAGATAAGCTCTCCCAAAACCAGCTTCAGCGTGTTCAAAATAACTGCTGTAGATATATATGTCGTAGCCAGGTTACAAAACCTTACAAAACCCGTCGTTTTATAAATTGCGTAGGCGTTTTATAAATAGCGGCCAAATTGTCAAAGTTTCGTTTACCTTTCATTATTTTACTATCTGGCTAGCCGGATTATAAAATGCCTAGGCATTTTATAAAAAGACAGTCAATACACGGCTAGATTGTTAAATATTTAAGACTATCCTCTGTTTTACATTCCGGAGGGTTAGGAGTTTTAGTCGTCTTGTAAAACACTGCCATTTTCGATATAAACATTTTAATTTTAGCTGATAACATCTGTATAAGTAAAAATGCAGAAAATAAAAAATCAAATGATAAAGAACGAACTATATGTACAATGTATAATTTCGCAGTAGGTAAGTTATAAAATTAAAGGGAAGTGAAAATAAAGGGAAGTGTAATATTTGCTGTAAAGAAAAAGTAATAAAAATACAGTGCAAAATATATTAGAAACATGTATCTGACCATTTGGTCTAAATCACAAAAATAAATGGAAAAATTTGCAGGTGGGGGAGCCTATAACATTTTCAAAATTTGCCAGGCCCTAAAGCTGTATTAAAAACTATTCTTGATGTACTAAATGGATTATACTAGATAGGAACTGAACATGGGCTTTAAATCGACGGTTTTATAGAGACCAACTTAACTCAATCGGTACGTCAAATTTAAATCCAGAAAATACCAGTATTACGTTAAGAGAAGCTATTTCTAAGGGTTTTTAAGTTGGGGGACAAGGGTTTACAGACAAATGTCTTGGTTTTAAGGCACGAGGAAAACGACACAGTAGGTATCATTTCAGTGGTCCGTGTTCTAATAAATAAAATACTAATAGCGTCTTCGAATCTACTGCACGGCTTGCACTGAGTACATATGTCGTAGCCAAATTGTAAAACCAGTCGTTTTATAAAATGTCTAGACATTTTACAAAAGGCGGATTGTCAAATTCTTGTTTAACTTTTATTATTTTCCTATCTGGCTAGTCGGATTGCAAAACTCCTAGGTGTTTTATAAAACGACGAGCAACACGCGGCCAGATTGTCAAATGTTTAAAATTATATTCTGCTTGACATTCCGACAGGTGAAATGTTTTAGTCGTTTTATAAAATACGAATTTTACTTTAAAGTTAGGGCCATCACAATTTTTATTTATGAATTTAATGGAAATAAAACATTTTATAACGAATATTTTACATATTTTTCTAATAAACAAAATAAATTAAACTCTAGAACAAATAAAACTGTAGAACAAATGAACTACAAACAACACTCGCTAAGCTTAAAATAACCAATAATAAATAGTCTTAGATCCGACCGTATTATTTCTGCAGTGTTTTTTAATCAAAATATAATTTTCAAAATATTACTTAATGGTATATTTCTGTTATTTATGATTAGCCCCACTCAATATTTACTTTATAAAAATTATTGCACTTTTCCTCAAGTTTCTCAATTGTATTCCTTTTTCGAGAACTCATTTATACGACCCAAATTATAGAGAATAGCATCACAAACAACTTTTAATGAAATAATTTTCTTCTATAAACAATTATAAGAGAAATACATCTTAAAGTAAAAAAAAAATACTATTAAAAGTACTTACGGCCATATTTTGATAGGCAACCCAGCAAACCCGTATTTCTCAAGAATGTTTTATTTATTAGAACCTGGACCATTCAAATGACACCTACTGTGTACTGTGGAATTTTCCCCGTGTCCTAAAACCAAGACATTTTTCTGTACAACATTAAAACTGTACTAGGTTTTCACTGGCTTTCTTTGTACCCTTGTCCTCCAAATTAAAAACACTTAGAAATAGCTTCACTTAACGTAATACTGGTTATTTTCTGGATTTAAGTTTGACGTACCAATTAAGTTAAGTTGGTCCCTAGAAAACCGTTGATTTAAAGCCCATGTTCAGTTCCTATCTAGTTTACTCCATTTCGTATATCAAGAATAGTTTTAGGGTCAAGTGGACCACTGGCACACTTTGAAAATATTATATAAACATGCTCCCCACCTGCAAATATTTCCATTTTTCTTGTGATTTTGACTATTTGGTCAGATAAACGTTTTTAATCTATTTTGCAATGTATTTTTATTACTTTTACTTTAATGCTCTCCATACACGTAATATAAGACGTAATACTCTTACCATGCCCCACCACTCTTCTGCTATGTTTAAAAGATCGTTCACATGCAACTCAGTAAGTTTATTCAATACCTTCCAGTTTTTAAACTGGAGTTGTTCACTACCTAGTTTGCGACTCAATTTAAAAAGTTATCTTTTAAGTCAACAATAACGTTTATATCACTGTTTGGGTAAAAAAAGAAAATTTTGTGTTTCATAAATAAATTTTAATTTTTTTCTATAATTATCTATTTAGGTTAAGTAATGAAAACGTGATAGGTTAAGAGTTAGAGAAGCTTGAAGCTAATTTTCGCCTATCTGGTTCAAATGTTGTACATTTGTTCAATAAAGACATTTTTATTTGTTATTTATTTATTTATTTATATCTGTTATTTACGTTTAGAGAAGAAAATTCTTTAAATAAAAGTTACTTCCCATATTATTTTCTATAATTTTGGTTCTGTTTAAAATTTTCCTAAAATGGTCCGTATTCGAGAAAATTGACAAAATGTAAAAAATCAAATTTTTATAAAAATTGTTTAAATAAAAGTTGTTTGCGATATAATTCTCTATAATTTTTATTTTATACATAATTTCTATAAAATAGACCCTATTCGAGATATTTGAGAAAAAGTATAAATTTCGAATTTTAAAGAAAACTCCAAAACGAATAAAGAAAAACACATTTAATTTTAAACTTAAGCAGATGAAGTTTGCAGCACTAGCCGCAGGCGAGTGCTGTAATTTATCAACTGATCGAATTTTGGACAGAGTCGGAACTTCTGGGGGGGTATTTTATAGTTTTATAAAATATATCTGTTATTTACGTTTAGAGAAGAAAATTCTTTAAATAAAAGTTACTTCTAATAATATTTTCTATAATTTTTGTTCCATAAAAAATTTTCCTAAAATGGTCCGTATTCGAGAAATTTTTCAAAATGCAAAAATTCTGATTTTTAAGAAAATTGTTAAACTAAAAGTTGTTTGCGATATCGATCTCTATAATTTTTGTTTATACATGATTTTTCTAAAATGGACCGTAATGAAAAAATTGGAGGAAAAGTACTAAATTTAAATTTTTCAGTATTTTCGTTTTCAATAAATATCTATAGAAAAATGTTTCGAAGTAGATGTATGTAGAAAATGTATTTAGTTTATCCTCTAAACTTTTATAGAGGTGCTGCAATAGGCTGTACAAAATAACCGAAAAAAGCCTATAATATCTACTCGTAGATAGGAAAGTCATGTGTTGGACACATCAGATTTTTAATATTATTGAAATATTTACAATATTTTTGATAGATGTCTAACAAAATGTGTGGTTTGTCTGGTCACTATTATGTTATGGACAAACTTTATGTAAACAACGAGTACTTATTCCATGGAATATCTTAAATTTTAAATCGAAAAATCCAATAAATTATAGGCGTTTTTAGTCGAACTAGATACGAGATATTTAAACAATAATATTCCGATATGCCAACACATCGAGATGCTTCATTTAATCAACCAGCACGAGCTGTGAAGAAAATTGTAGAGTATAAAGTTAAAAGTAAATCACATTGAACTAGTATAAGTTGGTAGGTACTACTTTCAGTTCGATAATATTAAGATGAAATTGCTTAATAATAGTATATTATTTAACGAGCGGTATTGCAGGTCATAACTCACGCAGATGAAGTTTGCAGCACTAGCCGCAGGCGAGTGCTGTAATTCATCAAGTGAGTTATGACCATTACCGCAAGTTGTATACTATACTTTATCTACGACTATAACAAAAAATACTAAGATACAAGTATCGAGAAAGAATTTTATAATTAACTATAATGATAAAAACGTTTAAATCTTTGTAAAAGCTATTACCTTTGTCGCCAGATATTTCTCATCAGGAGCTTTATTTATGAAATTATTAAGTTGTTCTGGCGTAAATGTTTTTGCCTTTTAAGCTATATGTTTTTCTGACTGACGTAATTTTCAATAATTCTCTATATTAATTCCAATATTTATGTTGATTGTGCTTCTTAGCAAGGAGTAGAAAGTCCATAAAGACGATGATTTATATTTATTGCTAAGTTCATTAAAATATGCCAAAGGTACATTTTCTGTGAACGAGTTACACCAATTTTGAAAATTTTAGTATACACCTTTATACTTGGTTTTTGATTTTTCTGATAATAAATTCTGTATTGCATTATTAGCTATTTCTCTTATTTCTCGAGGTGTACATAATAACTCACCTTCACTATCTAAATTCATCTTTTTTTAGCACTATTATTAGAAATTGATTTGAAAACGTCAAAATTATCTTGTTAAAATATCAAATGACATTATTCCCATCAACGTAATAATTGACTGTTCCGCCTACTGAGAGGCGTTGACAATTTAATAATTTTAAAATCTTCTAATTATTATTCATTCCTTTCCAGTTGTAAAAAATCTTTCTAACATTTTACGCCAATGGAACATTCATCTACTTTAAAATTTCCAAGAAATTACTGCGCACACTATTTATATGCCGAATTATCGTAGGAGCCCCCAGCGTGAGTTATAATAACTCACTGTTAAAACTCACCCTATTTGTCTATTGATACTATTAATTGCTCAAAAGCAGTTGAATAATTAATATATAAATTAATAGGAGTAAATAAAAAAATATAATATATAACGCCCGCCAATGCGAATATAGAAAACTTGCTTATTCATTAGTTTAAAGCTAATAATAAAATAATAACTTTTTTGCTTTTCACGACTGTCTTCGGTAGCTCATTAAAAGTTTGAGAAAACTTTCAGTTCATAATCTCATCGAAAGTTACTCTTCTCTCAAAGCAAATACACAGAATTTCCATGAAAACTGACATGTTTTAGAAGGCGATATTTTGATGAGAAAATGTTATAAAGATGCAAAAGATGCAAAAGAGATGTATAAATTAAAACCCGACAACCGCTGGTTGATATTTAATTTTTTTAAATATTTTTTAGGGGAATAAAAGACCCAATAACTATTACCCTCCAAATATAGTTCAATATTTTAAATTAAAAGGCCGGCATATATCAACAGTCAATAAAAATAAATAAAATAAATAAAAATAAATAAAACTAAATAAAAATAAATAAAAATAAATAAAAATTAATAAAAATAAATAAAAATAAATAAAAATAAAAAAAAAATAAATGAAAATAAATAAAAAAAATAAAAACAAATAAAAATAAATAAAAATAAATAAAAATAAATAAAAATAAATAAAAATAAATAAAAATAAATAAAAATAAATAAAAATAAATAAAAATAAATAAAAATAAATAAAAATAAATAAAAATAAATAAAAATAAATAAAAATAAATAAAAATAAATAAAAATAAATAAAAATAAATAAAAATAAATAAAAATAAATAAAAATAAATAAAAATAAATAAAAATAAATAAAAATAAATAAAAATAAATAAAAATAAATAAAAATAAATAAAAATAAATAAAAATAAATAAAAATAAATAAAAATAAATAAAAATAAATAAAAATAAATAAAAATAAATAAAAATAAATAAAATTAAATAAAAATAAATAAAAATAAATAAAAATAAATAAAAATAAATAAAAATAAATATAAATAAATAAAAATAAATAAAAATAAATAAAAATAAATAAAAATAAATAAAAATAAATAAAAATAAATAAAAATAAATAAAAATAAATAAAAATAAATAAAAATAAATAAAAATAAATAAAAATAAATAAAAATAAATAAAAATAAATAAAAATAAATAAAAATAAAAAAAATAAATAAAAATAAATAAAAATAAATAAAAATAAATAAAAATAAATAAAAATAAATAAAAATAAATAAAAATAAATAAAAATAAATAAAAATAAATAAAAATAAATAAAAATAAATAAAAATAAATAAAAATAAATAAAAATAAATAAAAATAAATAAAAATAAATAAAAATAAATAAAAATAAATAAAAATAAATAAAAATAAATAAAAATAAATAAAAATAAATAAAAATAAATAAAAATAAATAAAAATAAATAAAAATAAATAAAAATAAATAAAAATAAATAAAAATAAATAAAAATAAATAAAAATAAATAAAAATAAATAAAAATAAATAAAAATAAATAAAAATAAATAAAAATAAATAAAAATAAATAAAAATAAATAAAAATAAATAAAAATAAATAAAAATAAATAAAAATAAATAAAAGTAAATAAAAATAAATAAAAATAAATAAAAATAAATAAAAATAAATAAAAATAAATAAAAATAAATAAAAATAAATAAAAATAAATAAAAATAAATAAAAATAAATAAAAATAAATAAAAATAAATAAAAATAAATAAAAATAAATAAAAATAAATAAAAATAAATAAAAATAAATAAAAATAAATAAAGATAAATAAAAATAAATAAAAATAAATAAAAATTAATAAAAATAAATAAAAATAAATAAAAATAAATAAAAATAAATAAAAATAAATAAAAATAAATAAAAATAAATAAAAATAAATAAAAATAAATAAAAATAAATAAAAATAAATGAAAATAAATTAAAATAAATAAAAATAAATAAAAATAAATAAAAATAAATAAAAATAAATAAAAATAAATAAAAATAAATAAAAATAAATAAAAATAAATTAAAATAAATAAAAATATATAAAAATAATAAATAAATTAAAATATATAAAAATAATAAATAAATAAGTACTGCATGCAATCTGGTGATATTAGCAGATGAGAGCCGTACCAGAAATAGTGGTAGAAGTTATAGTAGATTCGTGGTCGAGCCGGAGTAATAAATCTGTAAGATCAGAAAATTTCAGGTGTGGGTGCCTATTTTATTATTTACAGGGTACATAAAATCATCATTTAAAAATATATTATTTTGAAGATGTATTTTTGAGGTATTTAGGTACTTTACAAAATGTTTTTTAAGCTGCTTGCAATTGTTATGTAAATGGTAGTTATCTGTTTGAGAAAATTAAAAACAAGGTATATAACAAATATTTTTCAAGACCTATAAATTTGACTACCTACATTAAATTGTATAAATCGTTATTCATCATGGATTTCTTGGAAATTTTTGATGTAAAGAAATCTATAATCTAGGGGTTAATCGTTATTTTATCATCTTTTTGGAGATTACTAATGCCATGAAAAAATCAAAATGATAACATGATTGGCAGTTGCAGTTAGTATCTTGATCAGTCCCTAATATTACCTACCCTATTTGATTAGCCTTCTATATTATCGATTATAGTAAGAAGATGGTATAAGAAGAAGATAGTAAGAAGGTGGTTAGTTTCGATATAGTGACAGTAGTATTGAGAAATGCAGTGTGGTTTAAGTTCAAAGTTTAAACCTGTGAAACGTATAAAAAAGTGCGTTTTCAGTTAACGAGAAAATATTTGTAAGCAATGTTTGTAATTGTCTAAGAATGGAAAATTCTTTGTTTTCTGTTGACGATACTGTTGAAAAAACAAGTAATATTGTCACGAATTGCATTTAAAAATATGTAGATTTTTATTAAAGATAAAATAAAGTACTTTCCAAAAATATATTTCAACTCAAATTTTATTAAAGCCATTTCCAAAAATATAATTTTATTGCAATCTTTTTAATTTCAATTCAATTCCAATTTGTGTTTAATATAACATTTAAAGTTATTTAAAACAATAACAATCTTTTGGTTTACTAATTAAAAACTTTATTTTATGTCGAAAGTAAACAATGCACTCAATTCGGTTATGCCGTTTCTACAATTTCAAAACAATGTTGGGGTCAGCTAGCCAAATTGACAAAACAAAAAATAACAACATTTTTGGCACAACCAAGGCTATAAGTTCTTCGGCCGTGACGAAAATCGGCAGTAAGTAATACTCTGCTGTATTGCAGTAATAAAAATAAAAATAAAAAATAAAGTCGTGACATTCCAGCTTGCTGTTAAAATATGTGGTAAGGTTATCTTATAAATCTAATAAAAAATAAAATAAAAGCTCAAAAGGTATTTCTGAGAAAAGTAACCAGTTAATTCTTCAAATTCTTTGTAGTGTATATATATATATATATATATATATATTTACATCTCTGTATCATTGAAGCGTCCCGATAAAGATGCGCTTTAAAGCGCCCATGTCTGTTTACCCTTGATCTACCTATTTTAGACATATATACTCGTTGCTGTTGGAAGAGGCAGCTTAAATTAGGCGGATAACATTAAATTGAAAGCAAAACACAAATCGTTACTTTTACTTTATCGACACCTGGGCGTCATTTCAATTGATACACATTGCAGCGTCACCAATATTCAAATTTACGTATATTTGATCGCTTTTGTGGCGTCAATTAGCGTTTTGCGGTGTTGTCATATTATATTTAAATGATAGGCAGTTTAATTTTTTGTTTAACTGCGTTAAAGATATATTTTAATACATAACGATAGACCTGCAGAGCGTTAATTTTTCATTTCGGTAGCGCAGAGAGTGCGGCAGAAAGTGAATAATTTAGTTATGCAATATTGATTGTAATTGATGAGGTGGAAACCACCAATTTCGGACGAAAATAACAAAAAAACTTAACTAAACTACCTATCCTGTGCGGCATAAAGCCATCGCGTGTTGCTTCACAAAAAATTATTCATAAAATAAGAAAAATAAAACAACCAATTTACTAATTTTATAATAAAATACGATATTATAACATTTTGATCATATATTGCGACAATTAGTACTTTTAAACATATATAATATCGACTATATCTGATTTTGATAATTTGTAATTTTGAACATGTGCGATTTCGATCTGTCTGGTTTCGAAAGAGGGTCGATCCGTTTTATTTGTTATTTCACGTTTACGGCACACCGTACAAGAAAACCTAACTACACCCACACTATTTTGTAATATATTAAATGACTACTAATGCCCCCTACCTATGGGGCCTCAGTATTTGCTCCGATAAAACATTTACGTATCCCACTTTATAACAATAGTTTCCATGTTTCCCGATTAATGTAAGTCCGAATATTTAAAAATAAATTTCGTCTGGTCGTCTTTGCGTATTTACATACGCCGACATGACAATTCTCGAAGAGAAGATCCGATTGACTTGCGGTTTTGACTTTATAATTTATTTAAGCAGAGTAAGTTATTTATTTTTAGAATTTTCGTTTTTTACTTTAAATCTCAGTGTTTTTAAATTAAAGTTGATTCCTTATGAACCCTATATTATTTACTACGGCATAGGTACTAATTACATTAAATATCTCTGCTTGTTAACTGAAAAGTCACCGATTTTTTTCTTATTGCTGTTATTCTTAAATGCTAAGTAAATTATTTAAATTGTTTTAAAGGATTTATTTATTGCAACTGAAAGTAATAAGTGAACATAATTCTTTTAAATATAAATGCATATGAATCCTATGCGAAAACATAAAATATGGCAAAGTCAATAATTTTGCACGTGTTCTAGCGAACTCCAAACTGTATCTGAATTTGATATTAAAATAAAAAATAGTCCAAATATTATTATTTTTACATAGGCATACGGGCATAAGGGGTAAAGATTTCAAATACTTTTACATGGAACGAAAATGTGCATAATTAATAATAATAATAATAATATTCAGTGGTAGAGTTCCTGCCTGTGGACATAATGGTTCCGGGTTTGAATTCCACCGTTGGCCGGGATTTTTTCATTTAATTAATTTATTTAAAATTAATTATGATGCCTTGGTAGGATTTCCTACTTGACCACTTATTGTTGGGTTCTAATTAACAGTGCTGTTCCTAAAGTGGTGCTGGAAAACAATAACAAAGCCTGCACAGAAACGAGGCGATATAACCATTAGTAGTTGAAGCCGATGACATCATATAATAATAATTAGATTTTTTCCTAATCAATCCCCCTTACTCCTCCTATTTTCAATCGGATTTCTTTTAAATCAATAGTTTTTGTCCCTTACAGAGCAATTTCATGATGATATCATGTTTCGTTTTTGATTTATGATTTTTTTTTAACTCCCCTTCAATCCCCCATTTTTATTAGATTTTTTTATAATCGATAGGCTTTGTCCTCTTATAAATCTTGATTTTTATTTATATTTGTTAAGTTGATTTTTTTTTCGTTTCCCCCCTGAACCCCCCATTTTGAATCGGATTTTTTTTAATCAATGATCTTTGTCCCCTTATAGAGCTTGATTTTCCTAAAAATTTCATGTCGATATCATGTTTCGTTTTTGATTTATAATTTTTTTAACCCCCCTTAAATCCCACACTTTTTTCAATAGGCTTTGTCCACTTATAGAGTTTGATTTTTCTTAAAAAGTTCAAGTTAATATTGTTTTTCAATTTTGATATTATATTTATTTTTAAGTTTCAACCCCTCCCCCTTCCTTAATTCACCCATTTTTAATTGGATTTTTTTTTAATTAATAGTCTTTGTCCCCTTATAGAGCTTGATTTTTCAGAAAATTTCATGTTGATATCATGCTTCGTTTTTGATTTATTATTTTTTTAGGTTTCAACCCCTCATAAACCACCCATTTTTTATCAAATTTTTTTCATATAGACTTTGATTTTTCTTAAAAATTTCAAGTTGTTATTGTTTTTCAATTTTGATTTATGATTTTTTTTAAGTTTCACCCCCCTTCCCCTTAAATCCCTAATTTTTAATCGTTTTATTTTTAATCAATAGCCTTTGTCTTCTTATAGAGCTTGATTTTTCTTAAAAACTTCATGTTGGTATCTTGTTTCTGTTTTAACTTATGATTTTTTAAGTATTAACCCCCCTTAAACCCTCATTGTTTATCAGATTTTTTTCATAATCAACAGACTTTGTTTACTTATAGAATTTGATTTTTCTTAAAAATATCAAGTTGTTTTTCGTTTCTGATTTATGATTTTTTGAATTTTCAACCCCCCTTCAACCCAAACACTTTTAACCAGATTTTTTCAAAATCAATAGGCTTCATCCCCTTATAGAGTTTGATTTTTTTCTTAAAATTGATTTTTCCTAAAAATTTCAAGTTGATATTGTTTTTGGATTTTGATTTATAATGTTTTTTTAAGTTTCCACCCCCACCATTATATCCTCCATTTTTAATCAGATTTTTTTCATAATCAATATTCGGTGTCCCCTCATAGAGCTTGATTTATGGACTTTGATTTTTCCTAAAAATTTCAAGTTGATATTGTTTTTCAATTTTGATTTATATTTTTTCAAATCCACCCACCCCTTTAAAGTTCTAATTTTTATTCGTTTTGTTTTAATCAACAGCCTTTGTCTTCTTATAGAGCTTGATTTTTTATGATTTTTTAAAGTTTTAACTCCCCTTAAACACCCCATTGTTTATTAGATTTTTTTCATAATCAACACACTTTGTCCACTTATAGAGTTTGATTTTTCTTAAAAAGTTCAAGTTAATACTGTTTTTCAATTTTGATATACGATTTATTTTTAAGTTTCCCCCTCCCTTAATTCACCCATTTTTAATTGGATTTTTTTTAATTAATAGTCTTTGTCCCCTTATAGAGCTTGATTTTTCTAAAAATTTCATGTTGATATCATGCTTCGTTTTTGATTTATGATTTTTTTAAGTTTCAACCCCTCATAAACCACCCATTTTTTATCAAAATTTTTTCATAATCAATAGACATCGCCAACTTATAGACTTTGATTTTTCTTAAAAATTTCAAGTTGTTACTGTTTTTCAATTTTGATTTATGTTTTTTTTTTAAGTTTTACCCCCCCTTCCCCTTAAATCCCTAATTTTAAATAGTTTTTTTTTTTAATCAACAGCCTTTGTTTTCTTATAGAGCTTGATTTTTCTAAAAAACTTCATGTTGATATCATGTTTCGGTTTTGACTTATGATTTATTTTTTAAATTTTTAACTCCCCTTAAACACCCCATTGTTTATTAGATTTTTTTCATAATCAACACACTTTGTCCACTTATAGAGTTTGATTTTTCTTAAAAAGTTCAAGTCAATACTGTTTTTTAATTTTGATATATGATTTATTTTTAAGTTTCAACCCCTCCCCCTCCCTTAATTCACCCATTTTTAATTAATAGTCTTTGTCCCCTTATAGAGCTTGATTTTTCTAAAAATTTCATGTTGATTCATGCTTCGTTTTTGATTTATGATTTTTTTAAGTTTCAACCCCTCATAAACCACCCATTTTTATCAAAATTTTTTCATAATCAATAGACATCGCCAACTTATAGACTTTGATTTTTCTTAAAAATTTCAAGTTGTTATTGTTTTTCAATTTTGATTTATGATTTTTTTTTAAGTTTCACCCCCGCTTCCCCTTAAATCCCTAATTTTGAATAGTTTTTTTTTTAATCAATAGCCTTTGTTTTCTTATAGAGCTTGATTTTTCTTAAAAACTTCATGTTGGTATCATGTTTCTGTTTTAACTTATGATTTTTTAAGTTTTAACCCCCCTTAAACCCTCATTGTTTATCAGATTTTTTTCATAATCAACAGACTTTGTTTACTTATGGAGTTTGATTTTTCTTAAAAATATCAAGTTGTTTTTCGTCTCTGATTTATGATTTTTTGAATTTTCAACCCCCTTTCAACCCAAACACTTTTAACCAGATTTTTTCAAAATCAATAGGCTTCGTTCTCTTATAAAGCTTGATTTTTTCTTAAAATTTATTTTTCCTAAAAATTTTAAGTTGATATTGTTTTTCGATTTTGATTTATAATGTTTTTTTAAGTTTCCACCCCTACCCTCATATCCCCCATTTTTAATCAGATTTTTTTTTTCATAATCAATATTCGGTGTCCCCTCATAGAGCTTGATTTATGGACTTTGATTTTTCCTAAAAATTTCAAGTTGATATTGTTTTTCAATTTTGATTTATATTTTTTCAAATCCACCCACCCCTTTAAAGTTCCAATTTTTATTCGTTTTTTTTTTAATCAACAGCCTTGGTCTTCTTATAGAGCTTGATTTTTCTAAAAAACTTCATGTTGATATCATGTTTCGGTTTTGACTTATGATTTTTTAAAGTTTAAACACCCCATTGTTTATTAGATTTTTTTCATAATCAACACACTTTGTCCACTTATAGAGTTTGATTTTTCTTAAAAAGTTAAAGTTGATATTGTTTTTCGTTTTTGATTTACGATTTTTTGAATTTTCAACCCCCTTTAAACGCTCACAAAAAATGGACGGACGGCTTCTTGAGAGAAATTTTATAATATACTAAGACTTCTACCAGGCCAACTAAGATTATTAAATCAACTTAAATTTATTTTACAATAATAGCTTCCAAAGCAACGATGCCAAGTCAGTGGACGCTCTAGAATCGAATGAGTATCAAGGAAATCGTATACTTTCTATATACATCAGCGCCTCTGGTAGCAATAGTATTGAACTAAAGTATACGCGAGCCGTATTGTTTTCATGCATTTTTTCATCATTTTGGCGTCTCTCAAAAATTTTGCCAGCACGTTTCTGACGTCATTATAGACCTCTGGAAAAATTTTTAATGGGCACCGTCTTAGAGCGTCTGTATACGGACGCTCTAAATACCTGGACGCTCCAATGAATGCGATTTAAGAATGTACGGACGCTCTATCTATAGTAAGATATATATATATATATATATATATATATATATATATATATATATATATTGTATATTTGGGGTGTATTATAACATTGAGGATTTCTGGGTAGTTTAGGGGATTTTAGTTTGTGTTCATTAAAGATTTGTAGTTTTTTATTTGTGACTTTTATTTCTTCCTTAGTAGCGTAAAGCCAAGCCAAACAGTAAATCATAAGAAAGAATCTCCAGTGAGTATTTTCGGGTGGCGCAAGGATCTTCCTCGACTGGAAGATCATTTGGGCGATTCGAAATACGCAGTGGCGTACCCCACGATTAATTGGTTTGCCTAAAAAACCACTTAACGTGACAATATGATGAGTGTAAGCAAATCAAAGATATATAAAGTTATAAGTGAATCAAAAAGTGGAATTGTTAAGCCCCCAAAGAAAAATGCAGGAGGTAAGAAAAAAATGGAATTTACTGAACAAATTAAAAGCGGAATAAGAACAAAAGTTCACGAATTTTATTTTAAAAAAGAGATACCAACACTTGCCAAGGTTTCGGACGCAATATAGAGTGATCCGTATTTTCCTTAAATGAGAAACATAAAACTTCGGGAAACTCTAGTAGATTTGAAGTTCAAGTGGGATAAATAGGACAGGAAAACAGCACTTATTGATTCTGAGGAAATTGTTTGTTGGAGATACCTCAGAACCATTTTTAAATTAGGTGCAAGAGGCAAAAAGATAATTTAATTTGGAGGAACCCTGGGTGAATGAAGGTTACCCAGCTAGCAAAATGTGGCAGGACATAAACATTCAATCTTTACGACAGGTTTTTTTGGAAAGATTTTCTAGAGGATTAAAAGTTTCTTCCGGTGAAGGACGACGTCTAATTATAACTCATATTGGAAGCGATGACGGGTTCTCAAAACGTGGTTCTTTAATATTTTAATCTAAAAAAATCGAAGACTACCATGAAGATATGGACGCTGATGTTTTTAAAGAATATTTGAAGCAGATGATAAAACATTTACCACAGAGTTCAGTAATAGAAATGGATAACGCTAGTTACCAATCCCGTCTATTTAAACGTATTCTAAATAAATACTTCATGGAAGAAAGATGATATCGTTAAGTGGCTAACAGCCAGAAATATTAACATTCCAGAAAAATCAATAAAAATGGAATTACTAGAAATTATAAAATTAAATTAGCCTCCAATACATTATGTAGTGGATGAACTTGCAAGAACACATGGTATTGATGTTGTGCGTTTTCCTCCCTATCCATATCTTCGAGACTAGGTAAACATATCTATTTTATATCTAAATGTTATGATCATAGCACCCCGGTGGTTAAATTATAATTATTTAAGTTTAAAATCTTAAAAAACATAATAATACAAACAAATACCTCCTAATTAACCTAACCGTGCACTCATCAAAGTTTTTAAAAGGGATTAAAATCAGGGTAGTCTATTGTTTATGTTCCACAAAATCAAGCGGCACAGATACAATTCTAAATGAAACAAAACCTTTTAACTGTCGGCTCTTTAAAATCACCGATTTTGTTTGAGCGAACTGTACTGTAAAACTTCCATAAAATTTCGATTTATTTCTTAGTGTCGATTGCAATTCCACCACATGTGGGTTTCTTAAACATATGGCACAAATTTAACGATATATTTTTGTACGGGTTAAAAATATTTTAATTATTGACGTTTGCACACCTTCGCCAATCTGTTTAGTGCTAGTAAAGTATTGTAATATTTATTGGATATATCTGTTTAGCTGGCCCATAACCTATAATAAATATTTGTTATTTTGATTCTCTTGTTGATTTGTTATCTGTCAATAAATTAAATTGGCAATATAATTCTTTTTTCTGACCCCTTTGGGGACTAAGCCAACCAAATGAACAGACTTATACCCTATTTGCTTTGGTGTGTAAATAAGTGGACAGTTTCGTTAGACAGGAAAAAACCTATAGACATTATTTACCTGGATTTTGCGAAAGCTTTTGATCGTGTGCCGAAACGAAGATTACTACATAAGTTAGAACACCTTGGTATACTTAAATGGATGGAGTCATTCTTAACTGATAGAAAGTACTGTGTTAAAGTTGGAAATTCGCATTC
Source organism: Psylliodes chrysocephalus (assembly GCA_927349885.1). Classification (NCBI taxonomy): domain Eukaryota; kingdom Metazoa; phylum Arthropoda; class Insecta; order Coleoptera; family Chrysomelidae; genus Psylliodes; species Psylliodes chrysocephalus. Next base: position 18,865,541 of record OV651816.1, read on the forward strand.
ACTTGAAAGACCAGTCTTGAGTGGGGTTTCTCGGGGATCAGTTCTGAGTCCACTCTTATTTATAATATATGCCAGTGACCTTCAATTCCATATCAAGTGCAACAATATTTTTTACGCAGATGACACTAAAATATTTAGTGACCCCTCTTTGAACTTCCAACAGCTTCAAGATGACCTTGACTCAATCTATAACTGGTGCTTAGATTGAATGCTACCTCTAAATACAAATAAAAGTGTAGTTCTCCATATTGATAAAAATATTCCTCGTCATAATTATTGTCTAAACGGTCATACGTTAAATAAAGTTAAATCTTACAATGGTCTAGGTGAAAATCTCAGCTGGTCTGAGCACGTTCCTCAAGTCTCAAAAAAGGCGACCAGGAAAATGTACTTATTAAAGAAAACATTCGCAAAAGTGTCTTTTCAAAATTCGATCCGGCTGTATAAATTATACATTCGTCCGATCATCAAGTACTGCGGAGCTGTATGGTATCCGGAACTAGTGCGGAATAAAAATATTCTTGAAAATGTGCAGCGCCGATCAACCAGACTATTTTTCGGACGTATAAGACCTAATTACGCAGAGAGACTACATATGGCTAAACTACAAACGTTTGAAAATCGCCGTCTGCGGGGTGATATGATAATTTGTTTTCGTATTTTAAAATATAATTTTGGAAATTTAAAATGTATGTTCACCGTGGACAGTGAAAATCGACTACGTGGCCATAAATGGAAGCTGAAAAAAGAACAATTTTTTACGAAAACGAGGCAAATTTTTTTATTTAATCGAATATTCTACACTTGGAATTCTCTACCGGAGAATGTTTTAAATGCTCCATCTCTCAATGTTTTCAAGAACGAACTTGATAATTTTCTATTTTTTATTTAACATTTCATTTGTTTCATTGTTTATTCATCGGCTGTACCTGTTATTGATTTAGTTTTTAGTAATATTGTTTTATATTCAATTAATATGGCCTTATGGATCTTATGGCCCCTACTCTTATCAAATTATAATAATAATAATAATAATAATAATAATAATAATAATAATAATAATAATAAATAATAATAATAATAATAATAATAATAATAATAATAATAATAATAATAATAATAATAATAATAATAATAATAATAATAATAATAATAATAATAATAATAATAATAATAATAATAATAATAATAATAATAATAATAATAATAATAATTCAAAATTTCTGGTACAAAAAACTCACGGCTATCCATCATCACCTGACCAACCAATTTAATACTGTTCTAAGAAACCCAGAACAACTACCAGACTTCCTTACAAATGGTGTTACTTATCTTCTCCCAAAATCTGATCAACTTCAAGATCCTTCCCAATATAGACCTATCACATGCCTTCCTACAATGTACAAAATCTTCACTGCAGCACTATGTGAGAAGCTATATGCATACCTAGAAACAAACAATATTCTCACTGAAGAACAGAAAGGGTGCAAAAAGAAATTTATGGGCTGCAAAGAACAAATAACAATCGATAATGTAGTATTAGAACAAATCAGAAAGAAGAACAGAAATCTGTACATGGCTTATATAGACTACCAGAAGGCTTTCGACTCAGTGCCCCATAGCTGGTTAATAAAAACCTTAGGAATCTACAACGTGCATCCTGTGATGGTAATGTTTCTAAAAAGTACTATGAGTAAATGGACAACAAAACTTAGAATTAACCTAAACCACACAGACCTAGAAACGGAAGCTATAAATATTAAAAGAGGAATTTTTCAAGGTGATTCACTTTCCGCTTTATGGTTCTGCCTGTGTTTAAACCCATTATCATGCGGGCTAAACCGCACAGGATATGGAGCAACTTTAAAAGTGGATCGAAACTCAAAAAACATAAGTCATCTATTTTTTATGGACGATCTAAAAATATATGCCGCATGCAAAAAACACCTAGACTCAAACTTAAAACTTATACATCAGTGGAGCACAGACATCGGAATGTCTTTCGGTATGAAAAAATGTCAAACTGTATCGGTTGAAAAGGGAAAGCTAAAAGAAGGAGAGCCTATTGAACTAGAGCCAGGAAAATATATTGAAGCCATGACAGACAAACCCTACAAATACTTGGGAATCCTCCAGACCCATAAAATAGAACATAAAGAAATAAAAGCCATATTAAACAAAGAATTCGAAAAACGCCTTCACAACCTTCTAAAAAGCAAACCAAACTCAAGAAACCTTACCACAGCCATAAATAGCTATGCCATATCTGCTCTTCAATACTCCTTCGGAATAGTTAAATGGACCCAAACGGATTTAGAAGCAATAAACAGAAAGATCAGAACAGAGCTTACGAAATATAGAAAACACCATCCAAAAGCGTCCGTTAAAAGGGTAAATTTACCTAGAGAAAAAGGAGGTAAAGGAATAAGAGATGTTGTGGAAGCTTGCACACAGCAAATTATCGGCTTAAGAAAGTTTTTCCGTCACCAAAATAATAAACTTCATCAAGCCATAGTGAGAACAGATACAGGTTACACACCCTTAAACCTAAGCGTGGAAAACTATAAGCCCTTTGACACAAAAACTGACGAAGATAAAATTCTAAACTGGCGCTCAAAAGAATTGCACGGAAGATTTCCTAATTCCTTACAGAAAGATGCAGTAGACCAAGCTAAATCCGTTGAATGGCTTAAAACTGGAACGCTTTTTCCAGAAACTGAAGGCTTTATGGTTGGTATACAAGATAAGGTTATAAAAACGAGGAATTACCAAAAGTATATCCTGAAGGAAGACATACCCACAGATAGGTGCAGAAAATGCAACAAAAATCAAGAAACAATGGAACGCATACTGGCTAGCTGTCAAAGCCTGGCTAAAACCAAATATCTGGAACGACACAACAAAGTTGCCACAATAGTATACTTAGAAATACTGAAAGAACTTAACCTTGACCCTCAAAATAGTGAGCCATACTACAAATACAAGCCCCCTCCAGTTATAGAAAATCAGTATGTTAAGATCTACTGGGACAAAACTATCATGACGAACGTAACAGTACGACACAACAGGCCGGACATCACAATCTAAGGAAGCTCTGCTTATTGATATATCGATCCCAAACAACTCTAACATAGAAATAAAATATAATGAAAAACTTAACAAATATGCTGAGCTAAAGACAGAAATAAAAGAAATGTGGAACCTTAACGAAGTCAAGATTGTTCCAGTTGTTCTGTCCTGTATGGGGCTAATTCCTAAAAAACTAAGTAGGTCTCTTAAAGACATTGATATTCCTGAGGCAACCTATCGAATAATGCAAAAGTCTGTAATCCTGGATGCGACAAACATTGTTAGGTCATTTCTAGAATAGTGACACCCAACGAAAGTCTTGCTGTTGAGGCCGACTGTCGTTGAGACACACCCGGCGTAAATTCCGGTGGAAAAAAAAAAAAATAATAATAATAATAATAATAATAATAATAATAATAATAATAATAATAATAATAATAATAATAATAATAATAATAATAATAATAATAATAATAATAATAATAATAATAATAATAATAATAATTAATAATAATAATAATAATAATAATAATTCTTCACTATTAATATATTTCCTTTTTTTTTCTTATATCTTGCATCGTGCAGGCGGAATATTTGTATTTTATAGGTTATTTATTATTTCATATTTAAAACAGACTTTTTAAGTGTTCTATTACTTTCAACCACGAGACTCGAGACTAACGTAGGGAAACTGTCGCACGTCTAGAGTAAGACTTAGTAATAATTAGGGTCTATCATTGTACTAGGTGATATACGGAGTGGCCCTAAAGTCTGGAAACGGCCAATTATCTCGTAAATTTCTAATCGTAATTGTATTAAATTTGGGGTACACCTATTTTGGAATACGGGATTCCAGATTTGATATTTGCAATGTTGACAGATTTGCCGTGTCTCTTATATTATTAGTCACTTTGGTTTTTCAAATTCATCACCCTGTATATTCAGTCATTATTGGAATCTCCTATTCAAAACAAGTTCAACCATATGTAACACTTATGATTTTATGTAGTATGGAAGGTCTTAAATAAATAAAACAAACATGGAGAAATGTGGTAGACGCATTCTACCATCGATTAGGGTACTGTCAACTCACAAATGGAGCACATTTTAAACAATTGATAAAGTAACCATAATGTTAAAAATGTTATAATAGTTCAATTGTTACGTTTTAATGGAGGGGTCGCTATAGGCATTGAAACATTTCCTTAGTGCAGTGGCGACAGAAGGGGGCACAATAGATCTTTTAGGTCGCAGTGTATTAACACCCCATTATTAACATAACATACGTTTTAATGTAGTTGAAAATAGTTTGTATTAAAAAATTCATTGAAACAATTAAGGCGTTATTTAAGACCTTCCAGACTACATAAAATCATAAGTGTTACATATGGTTAAACTCGTATTGAATAGGAGATTTTACTAATGAATGAATATAAAGGGTGATGAATTTAAAAAACCAAAGTGACTAATAATTTAAGAGAAACGGCAAATCTGGCAACATTGCAAATATCAAATCTGGAATCACCGTATTCCAAAATAGGTGTATCCCAAATTTTGTACAATTACGACTAGCAATTTACTAGATAATTGGCCGTTTCCAGACTTTTGGGCCACTCTGTATATGAACATTATAATACTTCACTCTAACATAAGTAGGAGCAATTAAAATCATTAACCAATTTACTACTAGTTTTATTTATTTATTTAGTTATTTTTTTTGTATCAACCACCCCCTTCTTAGGATTAAGTTAGAAGAATTAATAATTCTAACGGCTTCAATCTATTTGGTAAAAATGTTAAAGTTTAAGTTTTTTTATCTGTTTTTATTACTATTCAAAAAATGCTTCCGTTCAATTTCATTAACATTTTTATAGTTTCTTAATAATTTGAGATGTATTAGAATCGATCTAGAAATTGCAGGTCTATTGAAATTTTACACATACCTAGTTTTTTACAATTTTCATAATTATTTTAAAAAAGCGACTGAAAATACAATTTTTAAATCTTGTTTTCTTTTTCATATTTACTCCGTATAATATCACTATAAGATGACTGATGTTTAGAACATTCTATTCTTCAGGACGGAAAATAGGCATGCGCAAGCACGCCCCGATAAATAGTATATTTTTCTATATGACAGATCGCACCGATGAATAGACAGGTCTAAAAGAAAAATAAGATAAGTACTCATAAAACCTCCGGGATCTTGTACCAGTTTGCTTTTTAATATTTACAGCCCCTGACTAAAGTGGCGACTACTGTGGCGACATCATAGCACCACATAGTCTTACCTTTAGTTTTGACTTTTACGTCAATTTATGTTAAGGTTTCTTAGTCAGTTTTTATTTGAGGTTGGTCAAGTGTCAATGTCAGATGGTACCATTATAATATCACATATATTATGATCTTGGTCGATAGCTGCGTACACTAGCACCCTACTTATCCGATGGATGGTAACCATGGAAAAACGAAACAAAAAATTGATGGATTACTGATTTCGAAATTAACAAGACAAGACGTACCTTTGACACAACAATTTTTATATAACGCTTTTCATATTTTAAAATAAAATTATCTTTTAATTACTGAGATTCTGATTTCCTGCTACCTACACCTACCAATGTCCTCATTTTAGAAGTTGAGAGGAACGAATTATATTCCGGCAATACTGAATTAATAACCTTACTAATAAATTTCTGAGAATGTATCTAACAGAAACGCATGAAATAACGGTCAGGTATAACATTGCTCACTTAGTGCCACGCCGGTTTAATGGTAATTAAATTTTTATTTACGAGCCACCAGTCCATTTCCAGTTTGTTCGAACCAGAGCTCGTCGAGCCACTAATGAATTCATCGTTGAAGCTATTAATGGGAATAAATTTCATTAGGCCACTGGAACTATACTGAAACCGTATCTATGGTTGCATACCTTCGAATTAGCATGCGGCCGGTTGGCCATATTTCAGCAAATAACTGCTCGATGGCGGGCCAAGCGGCGAGGCAAAACGCTGGATAATCAGTATATAAATAAAGCTGGAGAATATTTATAAGAGCTGCAGAGAATTTGTCTGGAATGTCGAGGAAGGTAATTTTCACATTCTGTCCCGAAATTATTGTGCCGTAGCTATTTCTGACTTATATTCTTTGAGCTATAAACAGAATGTAGGAAGAAGATAGTAAGCCGACTTCGGCAACTCCAGGGAATGGTACAGAAAAGAAGTGGATTTTTTTATGTACGTTTTTTAGGATACGTAAAATCTACAGAGTCAAAAAAAAGGATGAAGTTAGGGAAGCATCAAATGCCAAACTCAACTATACAAGTATTTTCGGAAACAAAATATCTAAGAGAGTAAAAAGAACATAAAATTAATCAAGAAAAAACTCGACAATCCTGTAAACGCAAAAATTGGTTAGAGTAGGAAGTAAAAAATTATTGTTTTGTAGGAAATCGGTAGTAAGAAGCATAGTGATGATGATAAAACATTTTCCTCAATTTAACTCTATACATCATTAAACAAGAAACGAATGTATCGGTTTCCAAACATTAGTTAAGAATATTCTATAATGGTCGAACTGGTTCTCGCTAAATTTAAATTTCATTATTAAACTGATAGTTTCATTAATTGATTTAATTTAAATAAATTTTTTGAAGTTCACTGCTTGAAAATTTCTTCTTTTTACTTATTACTAAACAAATCTGGATATTGTGGTAATTTTTTGATTATTTTTATTAAATAAAAACTACTTACACTTTCTACATCTTATTTCTTACATTATGTTAATTAGTATGAGAAATGAATTTTTATTTATGTAAAATTGGGAGCCACCTTGGAAATATAGTTACATACATACAATTATTTTTCGTGTTTAAATAAAATTATCATAAAGTTGTAATAAAAGGTAGAGTAATTGTCATAAAATTGTCATCAAATTTGCATCAAATTTTCAAAACATTATAAATTGTCAAAAAATTAATATAAAATTGACATAAAATTGTCATAATTTTCATAAAATTATCATAATTTTCATAAAATTATCATAATTTTCATAAAATTATCATAAAATTATGATAAAATTATCATAAAATTATCATAAAATTATCATAAAATTATCATAAAATTATCATAAAATTATCATAAAATTATCATAAAATTATCATAAAATTATCATAAAATTATCATAAAATTATCATAAAATTATCATAAAATTATCATAAAATTATCATAAAATTATCATAAAATTATCATAAAATTATCATAAAATTATCATAAAATTATCATAAAATTATCATAAAATTATCATAAAATTATCATAAAATTATCATAAAATTATCATAAAATTATCATAAAATTATCATAAAATTATCATAAAATTATCATAAAATTATCATAAAATTATCATAAAATTATCATAAAATTATCATAAAATTATCATAAAATTATCATAAAATTATCATAAAATTATCATAAAATTATCATAAAATTATCATAAAATTATCATAAAATTATCATAAAATTATCATAAAATTATCATAAAATTATCATAAAATTATCATAAAATTATCATAAAATTATCATAAAATTATCATAAAATTATCATAAAATTATCATAAAATTATCATAAAATTATCATAAAATTATCATAAAATTATCATAAAATTATCATAAAATTATCATAAAATTATCATAAAATTATCATAAAATTATCATAAAATTATCATAAAATTATCATAAAATTATCATAAAATTATCATAAAATTATCATAAAATTATCATAAAATTATCATAAAATTATCATAAAATTATCATAAAATTATCATAAAATTATCATAAAATTATCATAAAATTATCATAAAATTATCATAAAATTATCATAAAATTATCATAAAATTATCATAAAATTATCATAAAATTATCATAAAATTATCATAAAATTATCATAAAATTATCATAAAATTATCATAAAATTATCATAAAATTATCATAAAATTATCATAAAATTATCATAAAATTATCATAAAATTATCATAAAATTATCATAAAATTATCATAAAATTATCATAAAATTATCATAAAATTATCATAAAATTATCATAAAATTATCATAAAATTATCATAAAATTATCATAAAATTATCATAAAATTATCATAAAATTATCATAAAATTATCATAAAATTATCATAAAATTATCATAAAATTATCATAAAATTATCATAAAATTATCATAAAATTATCATAAAATTATCATAAAATTATCATAAAATTATCATAAAATTATCATAAAATTATCATAAAATTATCATAAAATTATCATAAAATTATCATAAAATTATCATAAAATTATCATAAAATTATCATAAAATTATCATAAAATTATCATAAAATTATCATAAAATTATCATAAAATTATCATAAAATTATCATAAAATTATCATAAAATTATCATAAAATTATCATAAAATTATCATAAAATTATCATAAAATTATCATAAAATTATCATAAAATTATCATAAAATTATCATAAAATTATCATAAAATTATCATAAAATTATCATAAAATTATCATAAAATTATCATAAAATTATCATAAAATTATCATAAAATTATCATAAAATTATCATAAAATTATCATAAAATTATCATAAAATTATCATAAAATTATCATAAAATTATCATAAAATTATCATAAAATTATCATAAAATTATCATAAAATTATCATAAAATTATCATAAAATTATCATAAAATTATCATAAAATTATCATAAAATTATCATAAAATTATCATAAAATTATCATAAAATTATCATAAAATTATCATAAAATTATCATAAAATTATCATAAAATTATCATAAAATTATCATAAAATTATCATAAAATTATCATAAAATTATCATAAAATTATCATAAAATTATCATAAAATTATCATAAAATTATCATAAAATTATCATAAAATTATCATAAAATTATCATAAAATTATCATAAAATTATCATAAAATTATCATAAAATTATCATAAAATTATCATAAAATTATCATAAAATTATCATAAAATTATCATAAAATTATCATAAAATTATCATAAAATTATCATAAAATTATCATAAAATTATCATAAAATTATCATAAAATTATCATAAAATTATCATAAAATTATCATAAAATTATCATAAAATTATCATAAAATTATCATAAAATTATCATAAAATTATCATAAAATTATCATAAAATTATCATAAAATTATCATAAAATTATCATAAAATTATCATAAAATTATCATAAAATTATCATAAAATTATCATAAAATTATCATAAAATTATCATAAAATTATCATAAAATTATCATAAAATTATCATAAAATTATCATAAAATTGTCATAAAATTGATAAAATTGTCATAAAATTGTCATAAATTTGTCATAAATTTGTCATAAAATTGTCATAAAATTGTCATAAAATTGTCATAAAATTGTCATAAAATTGTCATAAAATTGTCATAAAATTGTCATAAAATTGTCATAAAATTGTCATAAAATTGTCATAAAATTGTCATAAAATTGTCATAAAATTGTCATAAAATTGTCATAAAATTGTCATAAAATTGTCATCAAATTATCATAAAATTTTCATAAAATTGTTTTAAAATTGTAATGAAACACTGTCATAAAATTGTCTTTTAATATTCTTAAATTCTTATAATTTAATGTTTTCTCTTTGTAATAGTTGAGTGAATGGTTTCAATTTGATTAGATTCTATTTTTATGGATTTGGACACTAACTGGTATGCAACCAGTTATACACTTCGATGTGTGTTTGGTAGTTTGGTTGCCTATCCTAATTGTCGTCAGGAACCATTGGTCGCCAATATGAAGACTCTTTAGTTTTACATGTGATTTGTATTCCGTTTTACAATCTGGAACGAAGTAAATCTTGCTTTAATGTTTTTTTTTTACTCATATTACTTGTACTTAGATACTTTTTTTACCTTATTTTGATTCTTTTCACATAGAAAATTGACAGCGCTTTATAAAAAGAAGAGCGAACATTTTAAATTTGGCCATTGCCGATTCGCCTCCTTCTCTTTAGTCTTCATAGTCGCTAAGCACCTTTTGGTTTTCGATGACGTCATTAATTGTTAATTTTAATTAATAATAATTAGGGGTTTACTTTGTGTTGTTTATTTAGAATTTAATTAAAAGTAAGAGTCTATAGGACTTTTTACTGACTGGATTAAACCGGACTGTTGAAACCCATGAGATGTGGAGGTTCAACAGTTTAGAACCTACGCTATTTTTGAGTTTTGGCAATACTATCGTTTTATGGTTAATGGATGTCATTGTGGTTCGACACGTCACCGAAACAGGTTCAAGGCTCGTCGTATCCGAAACAGGTCAAGGCTTTTGGTTCACAGACTTGATAGGGGAGTTTCTGTGAGAAACCAATTAGAGAAAGTGATTTGTGATAAGTTATGGTAGATCTTGGCTAAATTAAGAATTGTGGAGGGAGAAAATTGTGCCTGTGGTAGTGACGACGGATTTGGCTGTCTGCTTAATCTTTATTTTATAACTTGATGTACCTGCTGATTTGAAGGCCCTTCTCCAGATCTTTCTTATTGAGGAAAGGTTTTCTTATGAGAATTATTATCGGATTTGTGAGGGACTGCCGGTGGCTTAGGTTTGAATCTTTGGCTGATTCGCTAAGGGACAGAATAAAAGTAACCATGATCACCGAGACACCATTGCGACGACGTTTAGATGCTTGGGTCACCCATGTAACGTACCCACCTACCTTCCTGGAGGATAACAATTAACCCGTTTTTTATTTATTTTTACTTGTTTAATGATATTGATTAAATATATACAAACTATTATTCCTTTTACTCCAATATAGCTTATCAATATATAATTTTATTTAAACTTTGGCGAAGATACAGCGGTATTCTTCGTTTGTAAGGACATAAATTAATTTTCCTATTTTAACGAATTTTTATCACCCATTTGTTAACATTCTACTATGAGGGATATTTGAACGAGTGTCCTATTCGTCTTTCGCCTTGGTACCAATGCTAATATCCTCAAGAGTTACTCCTTTTTCTTGTGTAACTTAATTATTTGATGATAATTTCTATCTTTCTATAAAATGTATTACATTTAGGTTTTATTTCTATTATGTCGGTTATTTGCGCCTTTCAGTGGAAATTTTTCGATAGCTTTAAGTAATTTTTTTTTATGAACAAGTATTATAAATAGTTTTGAATCTCATTCAGTGAACTAGAACCCATCAGTGACTTTGATTTTTATCAGAGCTTAGTTATTAGTCTTAAATTTCTTATAAAAGAAATGTCGTAAATTACATATTTGTTTTTTTTAACAAGGTACTAGTTTAGTATATTGTTAATTTTTTTATAAAATAAATGTTAAACGACATAATTGCTTTTCCATTTCAAAAATTAGGACTAGTTTACTATATTGTTAAATTTCTAATAAAAGAAATGTCATACGAGACACTGCCTTTTCGCTTAAAACGAAAGTCTGTTTTACAGTGTTTAATTCTTTAAATGAAAATAGGTGTCTTAACTTTTCCACCTTTTCTTTTGGCGGAAAATAGTACTTGTTCACGCTGCCAAATAGAATAGGTCATAAGTGAAATTTGTTCTTTTTTTTTTATTCAGAAACAACTTTGGAATAAAGTTCATTGACAAGAGGAAGGTTGGCCTATTATTTTCTATTCCTTTTGTTAGCTTTAGATTATGAAAAGGAAGTCTAGAAACCAGAAAGCTGACTGGCGCTTAGAAATAAATATTTTTAGATAATTTAATTGTTAAACTCACTCCCACCTTCACTTGAGTGAAACTAAGTCATGAAAGTTGACATCTGGACAACCAATTCCCATGTAACCGATCTGAGGTTATAATGATCCGTAATAGATAGACAGTTGAAATTTTAACAGAATGTGTAAATTAAAAAGTTTTCCCACTAGAAACATGTTTTTTTGCCTTTTTTGCTCTATCCTAATAAAGAATTTAAAAAGTACCTACATAGTATTAAATCTTGTACGATGGTGTGGAACCCTTTATGCGCTAGTCTGACTCGCACTTGGCCGGTTTTTTTAATTGTGTCTAGACGTTGGTAAAATTAACATATTTTTAAAAATAGGAAAGATACAGAATTAAAAAAAATAAATTCGCGCCTGCAACTGTGTATCAAAAATTAAATAAGAAGTTAGTTTTTATGTTTTACTATTTTTTGTATTTTTACTTTCCTATCTGTATACAGATATAAGGAAAGTATAGGAATCATGATTTTTTTCGACCTCGAGTTTTCAACGGATTTTTACGTTTTGAGGTCCCCTGAATCCGTTTTGACTATTTTCGCGATGATGTCTGTGTGTGTGTGTGTGTGTGTGTGTGTGTGTGTGTGTGTGTGTGTGTGTGTGTGTGTGTGTGTGTGTGTGTGTGTGTGTGTGTGTGTGTGTGTGTGTGTGTGTGTGTGTGTGTGTGTGTGTGTCTGTGTGTGTGTGTGTGTGTGTGTGTGTGTCTGTAGGTCGCATAACTCATGAACCGATACACAGAAAAACACCAAATTTTAAACTTAAGCTTTATTCTAGCGTCTAATAAACTGATTAGATTTTGGGCAGAGTCGGAGCATCAGGGGGGGTACTTTATTGGTGGTTATTTTTATATTTTATGAAATATATCTGTTATTTACGTTTGGAGAAGAAAATTTTTCAAATAAAAGTTACTTCTAATATTATTATCTATAATTTTTGTTTTATGTCAAAATTTCCTGAAATGGTCCGTATTCGAGAAATTTGACAAAATGTGCAAAATTCTGATTTTTATGAAAATTGTTGAACTAAAAGTTGTTTGCGATATCGATCTCTATAATGTTTGTCACATGATTTTTCTAAAATGGACCGTAATGAAAAAATTGTAGGAAATTTAAATTTTTCAGTATTTTCGTTTTCAATGAATATCTATAGAAAAATGTTTCGAGGTAGATGTATGTGGACAATGTATATATTTAGTTTATCCTCTAAACATTTATAGAGATGCTGCAATAGGTTGTACAAAATAACCGGAAAAAGCCTATAATAACTAGATAGGAAAGTCATGTGTTGGACACATCAGATTTTTTTAATGTATGAATGTCGCGCCAGCAGGTATTGTAATTCAGTCATCTGTGTAACTTTAATAGTGTGTTTTCAGTTGCTTAATGTCTAATAGTCCCTGAACTTTTGTTAATCTAACTCAACAAACTATAGTATTACGGCAATTTTGTGGAAAATTGTGGAGTTCATGTAGCATGACCGACACGAGAAGACAAATGAAGTGCATTTGTGTTCAAGTATGTTTGTGTTGAGGAGAATGGACATGTAGGTTTTTATTATTTATTTTTTTGAACGAGTTATTTAAAAAAATTATTTTGATTTTTATAGTTAGTCAAAAAATATTTTACTTGGGATTCACCCTGTACTTTTTCTCATTATTTAAAAACATCTTTTATTTCATTTTTCCTTTTTTGTGTCTGTAATAGTTTCATACGGCAAGTTCTCTTTATCGTTTCTTTAAGAAAATGCCTTATCTTAACGTTTATTTCCATTATAATTGACCATTTTGTACAGAACTTTCATAGAATTTCAAAGGAATAATTAACAACTTCTGCTAATCTTCAGTTAGACCGGATAACACAATCCACGCCGTACTTTTTTTAATTGTATTTGAAACTGATAAATTACTACAAAATACGAACAGAATTAATGGAACGTTTTTCGAAAATCACCAGTATTTTCACAGACAAATGCCCAGATAACATTTGCATCGTTACGCACAATTTAGCCGCAGAACAGATTCCAGATTTTTATCATTCAAACAATAATCATTAGCAAAAATGTTTTTGAAATGAAAAATACATTAGCGAGTTCGAGAGGAAAAACTATTAGTCTTTGTGGGTTGTCTAAGTGATGAGTGGACTATCGACGATCGCGATCTTCTTCGGAATCTTGGTGTTAGTATGCGGATTCGAGTTGTTTGTAAGTACCTGTTTTTTTTTAAGAATCATGATGATCCGTTGTCCTTGGTTCTGTTTTAATCTTGTTTTGAGGAAAACATAAGAGAGTTGGTAATACGTACATGGTTCGCATGATTATCCCAAATTAGAGCTAATATTTTAATACTCTCTAAATGGCAAAATTAAAACATAAGGTACATCTTACAAGATGTCCAAAAGCTCTATGATTAAATCTATTCAAATTAACAAAATACAAAATTGTTACTTTTGACGCTAATGTGTAGATAAATGATACATCAAACATGCAACATAAAGTCATATTGTGCGAGAATAGCTTACGTCGTTAGACCACGTACATAAGTAGAGCAAATGTTTTCAATATTTTATGAACTAAAAATTTTTTTGTAAAAATTGCGTCATTGGTAAAAGACGTTGTGGTAGCTTAGCAGTCCTTGCGACGTCGCAAGCAAAGGAAAACAATTCGTCGCTATTGGATCAATCCTCTATTCGTATATAATCTAAGCAATAATTCGGCAAAAGTTAAGCTTGGCAACAACTAAACCTTGATTCAGAGAAATTCCGCTATTTTTGCACAATAAAACAGAAAATATTGAAATTATATCCTAACCCACAACAATGTGGCAATACAAGCACAAAATATCGCACTTAGCTGAAAACACCTGCATCAGTCGAGCATGGTGTACGAAAGTACGTATGGTAACTATGTGGTAAATGTAAATGTTCGGTATTTACCTTGTGTTACATATTGCATGATGGATGTTTAATGTATCATTGGTGGACGAACCGCCTAAATTTCAAGCCACGGCACATCTTAAACAGAAAGAAACTAGATCCGACACTCACAGGCTAATGCAAGTACAAAACCAAATAAGCCAAATACGTAGCATTGAAAATACAAGGCTAAATCATCAATTAAAATGGATACTAGGAATGCCTACTGATATAAACATAACCGCATTTAAATTTCAAAGAATGTTTAAATTCAAATACCAGCCAGAGAATCCTGGAAACAGGGACCTCCATATATGCTAAACTGGTACGACTGAGTCTAGAAAACTCCTTAACAGTATTTGAACTTATACCCATAAAATAATGTACAAGAGCAATAATAAACAAATAACAGGCAACATTATTGACATCTCATCCAAAGGTAATTGTCTTACCATAAATCAAATCACAATTAGTGAAAAATTACCTAAAAGACCTGATCAAGTAATAGTCAAAACAAAGTCAGCTTAGCTTGGGCACCAACTTACGAAGGATATATCACGACAATGTAACTGCCGACGAACTAACACGAGAAAGCTCGGATACAGCCATGGGAGGCCATAAATCCTTCTTTGGAGTTGCTAAGGTACAATGGATGCATAATAAATCTTAGTAATGGTGAAACAAGCATCTAGGATTAAGACAGGTCCTAGAGTTTATTAAGGAAATGACTTTTGTAAGCGTTGTAGTAAATGGGTGAAACGTACTTTAATGACAGCAAATCTTTTTCTTTTTCCTTAGTTATCAGGCGACATCTGGGATAAAAAAGATCATTGTTTAGGAAAGTTTCTTCTTGCTCGCTCACGATTCTCTATGCTAGGTCAACAGTTTAAAACTAGTTAGAAAAATGTGCCTCTTATACAAATTAAACATTTTATATAAATAATATTTAAAATAGATATGAAATATCCTATAAAGAAAACAAATCTAAAGCCTGATAACATTTAAGAAGAGTAGTCTCTCTTGCCCAGCTGATTTTGCTTATCTCAAAATTAAAATAAAATGTACCTTTAGTATTAGAATAATCAAAATCTAAGTCTTTGAGCTACTAACCTTCTTAAGTTAGATTTTCCACGTAAATATCCTGTTTATAGTAACTTCCTGTTCCTTTTCCCCATGTAGTTGAGATTTGTATCCCAAAATAAGTTATATTATCTATAGGTATTTATTTAAATAATAAATAAGGTTTGTTTATTTTTATTGTATCACTTATCCTTGTGTCATTGTCATTAAATCCACCAGCTGGCAATATCTGATTCTGGGTGCACAGAAGTTCTATTAAAACGTATTAGATAAGGCTAGGCAATCACGATATCAGTAATTGTAAATATAAAGAGGTAGCTACTTGTGTTCTAAATTTTTGAAGAGATTCTACACTTCGCCTTTTAACCTTTCTGGGGTTGATTTGGCCATTTTGAACATAACATGCTACACAGCAGAAAGCTCTGTACCAACATTTCGAAGAAAATAAAGCAAACATATTATATAGAAGATCGTAATTTGTGTCTGATCTGTGAGAACATAAATTGCTACTTAGTGCCAGAATCGTACCAGGACCGTTGTCCCTGGATTATCCTGGAAGTAAACCAAACCAGTAGAATAATAGAGAATTATTAGACTACCAGACCTACCGATTTCAAACGAGGATTTGCGCAAGGTTGGACATAGAATGCTGGTCATTCGATGTACTTGGAAGTTAAGCTTCTTCTTCTTCTTCTTCACTGTATTTATAACATAAATATGGTTTTCTTATTTAATAAACTTACTTGACTTCCTACATATTTAAAAACGTGAGAAGCAATCAAATTTTGGTCTATATTTGCGATATTTATTGAAATATGACTTAATTGTTTGATAAAAAATTATTCCCATTTCATACTATTTTCGTAAAATTTTTCAATACTAATTTGCCTGACCAATCAAATATTTTTTATGTGCTGAAAAGGCAACTAATTATATATTTTATTATAAAAATTATATACAGTGCTTCTCAAAAGTCCCCTACCCCCTCTTTTTTTTTGAGCGGTGATCTTAGACTAATGAAATTTGGAAGGTGAAAATTAACCATTTTAAGCTTCTCTACTAGTGGTAAAAGGTGACGTAATAAGCATCGGTGACGTCACCAGGAAACTCAAACAAATAATATTAAATGGGACCTTATGGCAAGTGCCATCTCGTTTGAAAGGTATTTAGAATATCTATTCAGTCATACTATTTTTTTTTGATTTACGATGTTTTTGATAGATTAAATAAATAAACACTAAAATTTGAGTTTCGCTTTTAATTAATAAATATTTAAGAACAAGTTCTCATAATAATTGTTTAAAATGTGCTCCATCTACTTCCTGGAAGTAAAACATCCTAATATTAAACTTTTGTCGGACTCGATTAAATGTGTCAGGGGAAATCGCCCTACATTTTTCAACAATTCGTTGTTTTAACACGTCAATACTGTCAGGAGCTGTAGTGTAAACTTTAGATTTAAGATATCCCCACAGAAAAAAATCTAAAGGTGTTAGGTCTGTTGACCGAGCAGGCCATTCTATTGGACCGCGTCGTCCAATCCATCTACCAGGATATTCCTTATCTAGATAACGTCTTAATGCAAAGTAATAGTGTGCAGGAGCACCATCTTGTTGGAATATTATTTCCAAGTTACCAAGTTCATCTGGATTATCTTTCAAAATTTAAAGAATTAACGCTTCAATTGCGTTTTATAACATCTCGAGATATACTTCACCGGTTAAATTAAAGTTAAAAAAAGGCCCGACTATGTGGTTTCCCAAAATACCTGCCCAGACATTTACTTTTAATGAAAACTGTGTATGTTTTTCATGAAACATGTGAGGATTTATGTCACTCCAATATCTTACATTTTGAGTATTAACATTTCCATTAAGGAAGAAAGTACTTTCGTCACTAAAACAAATTGTCCTTACATAGTCTGGCTGTTGAATAATTTCAGTGGACATACCTATATTCACAGAATTCCAGCATTCGGTCGGGGTCGTCATCTGAAAGTTGATGCACCATTTTTAATTTGTATGGGTGCAATTTATTTGTGGTCAACACCCTGTGTACTGTACTATGACTGACTCCAAAGGTAGACCTTACTTGGGCTGTGGAAGAATTAAGGTTTTCTATAATTTCTGCAACTATATCAATTTGTTTATCAATACCAATATTTGGTCGACCCATTCGTTTGGCATAATGAACACTATCTGTTTGTTAAAACTTATGAAAAAGCTCCCTCCAATAAGTCCCCGATATAAGGCGATCAGGGTATCTCTCATTAAAAATGCGTTCCGCCGCATGAAAATTATTTCCACTTTCACCAATAATTAAGATAGCTGTTACTTTGTCAGCTAGAGCACGTACCATTTTGTTTGTGTAGATACTTAAACGTATCGTTAAACAATAATTAAACTAAAACTTTAAGATATTATCGCCTGTGAAAACGTCAATTAAAAAATTTTAGCTTTTTTTACAATTATCCATAGGCGGACTTTTGAATCTTTATTAATTAAAAGCGAAAATCGAATTTTAGTATTTATTTATTTATTTAAACCGTCAAAAACATCGTAAATTCAAAAACAAAAAGTATGATTGAATAGGTACTCTAAATACCTTTCAAACGAGATGTCACTTGATATAAGGTCCCATTTAATATTATTGGTTTCAGTTGCCTGATGACGTCACCTGTTACATCTAGTAGAAAACGCTTTCGGAATCTAACTTAGAAGCCGCCATGGTGCTTTTAGAATAGGCTTTTAAAATAGGCAACTTGCTGGCTAGTTGCTAACATAACACCAGGTTGGGTCATAATATAATAAAATAATTTGAAATATAGTTGTTTACATCTCGTACAATTTTCTAATAAATTATCCATAACAAGTAGTATAATGTGTCGACTATAGAAGAAAACAATAAAATATCGAAAAGCCAGATACCTTCATTAAATATAAATTCAGCAGTAAATATCACTAAAACTACAACGATAAAAACCCTCATAAAATTTACGGGCTCAACCATAACTCAAAAATCACAGGACGACAAAATAAAAAAACTACATAACAATACATATAATACGGGATGAAAATATTTTATTATCAAAATGAAGACTTTTTATTAAATATAAAAATTATTTATCAAATCACTTTTTATTATTATCGGGGTAAATACATAACGAGACCAATCAATCGATAAATACATATTTAATTTTATGAAAGCTTTATTGTCTTGACAAACAATCGAGAATCAAGGGAGTGGAAAAATGGCGAGAGCCTACTCTAACGAGTTTTTCTTCACATATTTCGAGATTTTACCAAAAGATAATAAAATTAGAATACAATTTGATATTTATTGACCTATAACAATACAGTTATCATTAACAACACATTAAATTAAATAGTTTTAACTATTTTTCATCAAATTTTTTAAATTTTAAGTAGCGTGTTTATTTGAAGTAGTGAATTTAAATTGTTTAGTGTGGTAAATTATTACGATGACTAATGGATATGTTGCTTATTTATGGAAAGAATCTTAAAAGTTCAGCTGTTGCGTCTAATTACATGGCTTTCATTAATCTGGCTCAATCGGCTAAGGATTTGGGTCATTTGCATGGACATTCTGGATGATATGTAGAAAGATCGAGAAAACATGAAGTACTTTTATGTTAAAGTGAATGGTTCCAAATTTGAAAACAACATTAAGGTTAGACAGGATCGTAATGAATATATTTTGGAATAAATTAATGAAAGTTTCCAATTTCTGAGGTTTCTTAAGAACGTTATTTGATTAAAATATTTATTTTAATGACTTCTATTTACAGTCAAAAAAGAATTAACTCAGCATAAAGCACAACATTTTAAATAGTGAAACTTATTAGAATTTAAATAATTGAAAATAAAATAAAAAAACTTGAGAGGTACCGACAAAGGATTTGCCGAAAACAGTGAAACTTTATTAGGTATAAAAAAGATGAACGAACTTCTTTATGTTCAAGTAACGATATTGTTAAAAAAGCCTATATTCAATTATTACTTTTTATTACACAAAAATAAAAATTAGCTAGTCTGAGCATAGACTACAAAACGGAAAAGTATGCCATTGCTTTCAACAAATGTAATTCATATCTATTCTACCTAGTAAGACCATTACACAAATGTAAAATCCACCAATCACAGTTTATGTGTTGTTCACCCGACTACCATTATTTTTAAAAAATTTAAATATTGGACAATTCGGTCAAAATATTGGTCTATATGTTTTTTATTTTTTAGATTTTGAGATTAAATATAATTACAAGTGAATTATTGTTGTGAAAAATCGATAAATAATAGCCTTTTACAAAATATTTGTCTATACTTATGAATAAATAATAAATTTTAATTAAACTATCTGAAATCAATATAATTATGAATATTAAAACTAAAATAAAAGCAGGTAAAAGTCAGAAATTACTTTATCCTAATGACTTAAAATAATTTTTAAAGTTTGTAGATTTTCATTAGTGGGTTGTAGAACAATTTACTTCGCCTACTATATTTTTCTCAAATTTTATCTTAAGGCGATATGACCATCATAACCACTCTTGTTGCACAAACTACTATATTTTAGCTAAATGTATACCCAGTGTGTAAAATATTAAAAAAATAACAAAAATAACAAAAATAACAAAAATAACAAAAATAACAAAAATAACAAAAATAACAAAAATAACAAAAATAACAAAAATAACAAAAATAACAAAAATAACAAAAATAACAAAAATAACAAAAATAACAAAAATAACAAAAATAACAAAAATAACAAAAATAACAAAAATAACAAAAATAACAAAAATAACAAAAATAACAAAAATAACAAAAATAACAAAAATAACAAAAATAACAAAAATAACAAAAATAACAAAAATAACAAAAATAACAAAAATAACAAAAATAACAAAAATAACAAAAATAACAAAAATAACAAAAATAACAAAAATAACAAAAAATAACAAAAATAACAAAAATAACAAAAATAACAAAAATAACAAAAATAACAAAAATAACAAAAATAACAAAAATAACAAAAATAACAAAAATAACAAAAATAACAAAAATAACAAAAATAACAAAAATAACAAAAATAACAAAAATAACAAAAATAACAAAAATAACAAAAATAACAAAAATAACAAAAATAACAAAAATAACAAAAATAACAAAAATAACAAAAATAACAAAAATAACAAAAATAACAAAAATAACAAAAATAACAAAAATAACAAAAATAACAAAAATAACAAAAATAACAAAAAATAACAAAAATAACAAAAATAACAAAAATAACAAAAATAACAAAAATAACAAAAATAACAAAAATAACAAAAATAACAAAAATAACAAAAATAACAAAAATAACAAAAATAACAAAAATAACAAAAATAACAAAAATAACAAAAATAACAAAAATAACAAAAATAACAAAAATAACAAAAATAACAAAAATAACAAAAATAACAAAAATAACAAAAATAACAAAAATAACAAAAATAACAAAAATAACAAAAATAACAAAAATAACAAAAATAACAAAAATAACAAAAATAACAAAAATAACAAAAATAACAAAAATAACAAAAATAACAAAAATAACAAAAATAACAAAAATAACAAAAATAACAAAAATAACAAAAATAACAAAAATAACAAAAATAACAAAAATAACAAAAATAACAAAAATAACAAAAATAACAAAAATAACAAAAATAACAAAAATAACAAAAATAACAAAAATAACAAAAATAACAAAAATAACAAAAATAACAAAAATAACAAAAATAACAAAAATAACAAAAATAACAAAAATAACAAAAATAACAAAAATAACAAAAATAACAAAAATAACAAAAATAACAAAAATAACAAAAATAACAAAAATAACAAAAAATAACAAAAATAACAAAAATAACAAAAATAACAAAAATAACAAAAATAACAAAAATAACAAAAATAACAAAAATAACAAAAATAACAAAAATAACAAAAATAACAAAAATAACAAAAATAACAAAAATAACAAAAATAACAAAAATAACAAAAATAACAAAAATAACAAAAATAACAAAAATAACAAAAATAACAAAAATAACAAAAATAACAAAAATAACAAAAATAACAAAAATAACAAAAATAACAAAAATAACAAAAATAACAAAAATAACAAAAATAACAAAAATAACAAAAATAACAAAAATAACAAAAATAACAAAAATAACAAAAATAACAAAAATAACAAAAATAACAAAAATAACAAAAATAACAAAAATAACAAAAATAACAAAAATAACAAAAATAACAAAAATAACAAAAATAACAAAAATAACAAAAATAACAAAAATAACAAAAATAACAAAAATAACAAAAATAACAAAAATAACAAAAATAACAAAAATAACAAAAATAACAAAAATAACAAAAATAACAAAAATAACAAAAATAACAAAAATAACAAAAATAACAAAAATAACAAAAATAACAAAAATAACAAAAATAACAAAAATAACAAAAATAACAAAAATAACAAAAATAACAAAAATAACAAAAATAACAAAAATAACAAAAATAACAAAAATAACAAAAATAACAAAAATAACAAAAATAACAAAAATAACAAAAATAACAAAAATAACAAAAATAACAAAAATAACAAAAATAACAAAAATAACAAAAATAACAAAAATAACAAAAATAACAAAAATAACAAAAATAACAAAAATAACAAAAATAACAAAAATAACAAAAATAACAAAAATAACAAAAATAACAAAAATAACAAAAATAACAAAAATAACAAAAATAACAAAAATAACAAAAATAACAAAAATAACAAAAATAACAAAAATAACAAAAATAACAAAAATAACAAAAATAACAAAAATAACAAAAATAACAAAAATAACAAAAATAACAAAAATAACAAAAATAACAAAAATAACAAAAATAACAAAAATAACAAAAATAACAAAAATAACAAAAATAACAAAAATAACAAAAATAACAAAAATAATAAAAATAACAAAAATTAGATGATAATATATAAAGTAGTAAAATATTGCGCGCTTCTTCTTATATCAAAAAGTTTTATTTGGCGCAAATAATACCGCATACAAAAAATAATATGCAGGTAAAAATGATAACTTGTCTTTGAATTCACCAAATAAATAATTATAAGATCTTGTATAACAATAAATACATTGTGTATTATTGAGTAATAAATACCCTATCAAACGAGAATTAATTATTAAATGCTGTTTTATACTTTTCCAGTTATGAGCAGTAAATTTTTTGGGTGCAAATTTTTTTTTTTGTGAAAAAACACTCCATAAGGGACGTTTATTAATATTACAATCTGATCAAGAGTTGATAAATGAGTAATTTTGTTATAACCTAACTAAACTAGGGTTGCAATATTTTAGGTGCTATGACGGCCTTGTTTGAACGACAGTATATTCTATCACAGATAGATCCTCATCATAATACATAATTTTCACTCAAAGGAAAGTAACTTTAAAATATCATACTCCGTGCCTTTAATGTTATTTTTGAGTCTTTCAATTTGAAACATATTATTATATTATTTATCCTAGGCGATAACGCTCGGAAATTACGCAAATATGTGGTGAGGTAAGCTACCTATAAGAAACAGTGAAAACCTTTTTTTTATATTTTGACCATCCCGTAAAACCCAAAAAATATGCCTTCCGAAAAGAAAAAGGTGTTTATTTTATGGGTCTCATTATGAATTTATCTTGGATGCTGCGAAACTTCTGAACTCTAACGACTAAGCTTCGATATTTTACTGGGGGTGTTAAAGCAGATTGTAACTTGGCTCGTTTATCCCCAGATTCGGGTCTGTGCCGACGCTTGCTGCACCAGTGAGAGGCGGCAGCGGCAGCGGCAGTGAAGAATTCTTTAGAAATTGTAACAGTTAACTAAAATATTTTAACTAAACAGATAGAAAAAAGGTATTTGAATTTTTAAATTCTTTAATTCTTAAAAACTGTTTATCATGGACTTGATTCAAAACTGGTAAAATTCAAGTCGTACTTACGCAAAAGTGTTCCGTTTATAATTGTTTTAAATGAAATAGAGCTGAATATTATGCCTATAAAATTTAGGTCAGGCTTTGATAAAAAGTCTCAGTACAGTCAGATCTGTATTTTTTTATACATAAAAATAAGTAATGCTCATAAGTTTGTAGCTGCCAGTCGTAGGTCTTAGTACTCCAGAACTTTGTTTTTGTCTCGTGATTTTTTCTGACCGTTACTTTTGCAGATAAGTTGGGGACAGCAATTATAACTGATTTTTTGAAAAAATGTGAAGAAAGAAGTACCGCAAACGAACGAATTGTAGATTTTTATGGATCAAATGGATTAAGATTAGTACCCCACACACGGTGGCAGCAGACATAATTTTTAGGCTGACTTAAATTTAACAGCTGCCCCCACCCGCCTCCCTCAAACTGATCCATAACATAAAAAGGAAACTTTCTTAGTTACATACAATCTGTATTACTTTTAACTTCTCAGTTACCTTATATAACTGTCAAATACCTCAGCGAGATGAGACCAAATATGTCTGGATATGAGACTAACCTCGAGGAAGTATTTGTTCATGAAAAGAAAATAGCTAGTAATTAAACTCCTATGTACTGTGTAATTAGTCGCAAATCTCAACTGTCCATACACAATTAATTTTGTCTAGGTGATCCTTAAGGCTGAGAAATGAACTAAAAATGGAAGTAATTTCAGTCATTTAACAAGGTGTTAGTAAATCATGATTTTTATAATAATAAAGATAAATTAAAAAGAAATTGAGATATAATTATAAACAGCCATGTTGTAAAAATAAATTGGACATAAACATATTCCATAATAACTAACCATAATTTCATATTATCGTAGAACACTTTAAAATTTTAATTGTTAGTAATATCAAGAAAAGACCCCGCAATAATCTTATGTAAATTGACAGTTGACAGCTGTCACCTATCAATTTGTCCAATCTAACATGAGAATTGAATTCAGCGACCTCAAAAACCTAAACTCTTAATGTAAAAAGAGGATATTTACTTTTATATTCCTCGTTGACCGTGAATTGACAGCTTTCAACGGTTAATTTCTCCAATCTGACATGAGAATTGAATTCAGCGACCTTAATAACCCAAACTCTCAATGTGAAAAGAGGATATTTTAATTCCTCGTTGACAGTCAATTGACAGCTGTGAACGGTCAATTTTTCCAATCTGACATGAAGGTTGAATCTAGTGACCTCAAAAACATTACCCTATATATTAGAATAATCAAAATATGCTTTTGACATCTGTAAATATTATTGAAAATGAATAGTTTTGCAATGGATCAGGGGAGCTTTGGCAGCTCCGTAGCTGCCAAAATATTCATTTTGGCACTTTGTGCCCATGGAGACTTTTATTGAGGATAACAAAATCTACAGCATATAAAAAATTCAGACAATTTGACAGAAACCCAATTTCCATAAGAATATTGCTGGGTCCTTTATTTTCAATCAATTCACTATAATTTTTTATTAACTTTCCCACAATATGACGGCTGTATGTTTGATAATTAGTACAAAAAGCATGATTTTAATTTGCAAATTTTGACGCAATTTTTAAAATTGACGCTTTAATTATCATGTCATTTAAATACGATATGCGATATGCAAGGCTGAATTAGTAGATGCAGCGTATGAAGTGCCAGAAGAAGAGCAGGCCCAAAAGACACATTTTTATAGCCCACCAAAAAACAATAAACCAAAAACAAAAATGATTGTACATTATGGTAAGTAAGGAAGCTATTTTTTTTTATTTTATTGTACTACACATAATAAATAAAATTGATGGATTATGTGTTGTTTTTTGCAGACCAATTTTCAAACGCATGTCATAAGGAAACTTAACATGTTGTCTTTGAAAATGGACCAACTATCGGCACATATAGCTAACATACAGTTTCAAATCTTACAATAAACTGTAGGACAAGAGGTAAAAGAGTCCATTCTAACTCAGTTTCTAATGTACCTGCAAACAGATGATAAGTTGATGGAGTTGGATTATGTTTTGCAATAATATGGTATGTATATGTTTAATTAGTAACTACTCAAAAGAGATATTTTTTGTACATAATCATGCATGTTTTATGATCCAATATTAAGCTAAATATTAAGATGCAACCTCAAATTGTCATGTTATACAATAATATTATTTTTAGTTAAATGACTATGTGCAGAAAATGTTTTTAGTTAAAAATTTTTTACTTGTATATCTTAGTCCTAATAATAAAATGTTTTGTTTTTAGATTAAAGAAGTTGCCGTTGTTAACGGCTCTAATTACAAATAAATTCATAGAAGCAAAAATGCCAAAATAAAAGCTAATGAGTTGGCAACTAAATATAGTTGGATTGGTTTCAAACAGAAAAAACATTTTTAATTTTAAAAATAGCCGATGTAATAATAGATAAATATTTTTTTAACAGAGATTTTATAAATAATTTATTTATTTGTTTTAGGTGCTGTGTCAAAGGTTAATAAGAATAGTGCATGTACTCGTGACGACATAGAAAATGCTGTCAAGCAATGTCTTGTAAAAGCCACAGAAAGGCTAAATAATAAATAAATACTTATTTAAATTTTGGTAAATAATAAATATAACAATAATTAATTTTTTGTACTTATTTTCAACTTTAAAATAATAAAAGCAATTATCAGTAGGCATGTCCTTACTTATTTATGATTCACCCTGTAGAGACAAATATTTTTGGACTCCTGTGTATATTCTTTGAGTGTCAAAGGATGTTACAATAATATTAGATACACAAAATTGTAATTCATTAGCTTTTTCCTGTAGTAACTGGTAATAAGAAAGGGTAATTTTTTAAAACCAATTATAGAAAGAAGCCACAATTTTTAAAAATGTTTTCTACAGGATGGATGATACTTATAGGACTAATCAAAAAGTATAGGGTGGTTAAAAAATTGTTTTTTTACACAATCGATAAATTAACTCCTAATATATTTATTAAATCACCCTGTAGTTAATGAACTTGATAATTATACATAATGTAAATACAGAAAATTCCCTTAAAAGTACTGCGTTTTACATTAATACCTTTAAAAAAAATATATTGGGCTATGTCGATATTTACGAATCATTCTATATAAATGGCACCTAATATCTTTTGCTATATTATTAGATATGATAAATATAGTAATAATTTATTTTTTAGTAAATATTTTCACCTTCTAGAACAATAAAAGTAATTACCAAAAACATGTCCCTACTTATTTGTGGCTCACCCTGTAAGGGAAAATAATATTTGACTTCTTTTGATATTCGTAAAATGCCAAAAGATGTTACAATAAGATTTGGTACAAAAAATATTAATCGATTAGCTTTTTCCTGAAATAACCGTTATCAAATAAGTGGTAATTCTTAGTTTTACACCTTGTATCTCAAAAACCAGTTGTTACATTTGTAGCTCACCAAAGGATGAACCCAACACAAATTATGAATACGGCTCTAAGGCTCGCTTACCAAGTGGACCGTCTCTTTTCGGTGCTAGCTGCAAATATTTCACTTCATAAAAAAACAATTTATTGTGCAAAACATGGCACCACAACTTCAAAATTTTACATATTTACACTACACTTTATTTACAAACACCTAGAGTAGTATCTTTGCTCAGAGAACTTATATATTTACAAAAGACTAACTGTCATCGAGTTTTGTATTGAGTCCCGTCTGACATCTCTCGAAGTTCAAAACGATTTGATCTTTTTTCCGTTCAAAGAAAAGATATACATGTCTACGTGTCAGAGACTATTTGGCTTTGAGTGATTTCGCGCTGATGCATCTCAGTAAACCTCGATTATGGTCACGTAGACTTTGTTTACAGATGTCCATAACAAAACACCTGCGCACCAAGCACAGGACTGTCTCTAAATATACTGTATTAAAATGAAATTTTAAACATAATCCCCCCACGAAAAAATGATCGGATAAGTAAGTGGTAAATCAAATTTTTTTTGCCATTATAAAAGAAATTAAAAATAAGGGTATGGTAGCCCGAGTGTCCCATGGGAGGATCACCGTGTATTAATTAGGAGAAATTAAAAATGAGGGTACGGAAGCCCGAGTGTCCTATAAATGGATCACCTTGTATATATTGAAATAGGTAAAATGGGTATATCAACCCCAAAAGTGTCTTTTAGGAAAAACAACTTGTATAAATAAAATTTCAAAATGGGTACAGCGACCCAAAATTGTCTTGTAGGAAGATCACCTTGTATAAATAAAATTATAAAATAAGTATAGCGACCCAAAAGTGTCTTATAGGACGAAAACCCTTTAGATATGTGGGTATGGCGGCCCAGGGATGTCTTATAAGAAGATCACCCTAGAATTGTGTGGGTATGGAAGTGTCTTATAGGAAGAACACACTGTAGTTTTGTGGGTATGGCGACCCTAGAATGTCTAATAGGAAGATCACCCTGTAGTTATGTGGGTATGGCGGCCCAGGGGTGTTTTATAGGAAGATCAAAATAAAATATAATTAACAAGAAGAATAAGATTTCATATATTTCTTGATTATAACTGTTAGCTACAAAATTACTTATTTAAATATTTTTTCTTTCCTTTAAAAGACCCTGTCTATTTGAGAATGATAAAACAAAACAATGTTATGAATCTGATTTTGGGTCAAGCCAAAAAATATGACAAATACAGGCGTATATTTCGTCGAAAAATTTCAGTTGATTACATCCGGAAGTTTTTCTGTGCATCTTCCGTCAAATAACCGTCAGTTCTACCCATGTCGAGCCCGCATAAAAAAAAGAAAAACTTCATCGAGACCAGAAAACAAATAAAATAAAAGTCGGCCGCAGGCCAACCGCGCCACTCCACCCGGAACGTCACAAGTCAACAATGCCGGGATGGTCGGATGTTTTTTTGGTGTGCCCTCACCCTCAGCCACCCGCGATTGCGACTCCACGGCCCGCCGCGATAAAGTCGTGTTCCCGGGAAAAACAAAAATGATAAGGGATGATACGTGTCAAGAGAGGCGTTGACAGTGGAAAATGCCGTCGCCTTTTTGTTTTTTACTATTTTCTTTATTAAATGCGATTCATTAGATTCCGTACGAAAGGATTCAAAGAGAACAATTTGCTCAGCGAGCTAAGACAATAAATGTAAATGTTTCTTTGCTTTATACAATTTTTTTTTTCTTTATATATGCACACATTTTTTTTTATATATATTTTAACTTTTACGTGCGACTTAAATGATCCGATATTTAAATTTTCCTACCTTTATATTTACTAGGAATATTAGAAGAAACATCATGTAAAACAAGACTGTTTAGAGTTATTCCAAGCACTTGAAAATTTTATTAAATTGTTTCCATCACCAGGGAAGCTACAAGGCAAAATTAATGGTGTTATTGAACAAAAAATTACATCTTAGCGAGAATAGTTATATTGATGAATAAAAATCGTAAAATTAATTGCAAGTACATTGAAATTACGGTCAATTCTGAATAAAATTTAAGTCAATTTATACTTATTCATTTACAGATAGTATAATGTAGATATATTTAGCATTATGACTTCAATCTGCTAATTTTCCAAAATATATTTAATTATTTTTAAAATATTTATAATCCTCATTCTAAAAAGATATTCAACTGTATATGTATTTTTTTATATGCCTACAATATTCGTAGATTTATTTTACAAATATCTCTGTGGAATATTATATCTAATATTTTGATGGTATCCATTATTTTTTTCGTCTATATGTATAATTAGAAACA
>OV651816.1:18895788-18921407 GCA_927349885.1 Psylliodes chrysocephalus
ACGACAAATAGTGAAAGGACTGTTTCGTACTTCTGTGAACTAATGAAAGACAAACTAGGTATTTCAATAAGAGAGGAAGACGTAAGTGACTTATATTCCTTGGGTAACTACAACGAAGCTCCGTTGAAGGTTGAACTATTGTCAGTGGTGAAAAAGAGAAACATATTGAAGAACTGTACAAAATTAAAAAACACTGGATTGTAGTAACACACGATCTAACTCAAAAACAAAGGGAAGAAAATAAAATTTTACGTGAAAGTTTAAATCACTGCAGAAGTACAACAACTGAAAAGAGCTATATGAAAGGAAACAAACTGCACGTTGGAAGCAAACAATATACAGTGGAAGATTTAAAAGAAAACGATTATAGCAAGAAAGAAGAAAAATCAAATAGTGCTCCACCAACCCCTATTGCTAATTTAAAGCCTGATAAAGAATTGACAATCACTCAGACAACACTTACAGAAACACCCAAAAATAAAAATATACTATTGCAGAAATCTGTAGAGCCTTGTAATAAGAAAGACGAGAAGCCAAGAGAAGGAATCAAAGTTGATAAACCACCCAACAAATCTGTTAGTGGACAAGTTCTAAGAGAAAAATATAAAACTCGATTAAATTCAAATTCTAATAATTCTAAATAATTTTCACGAAGCCCACATACTATTTTTAAATTTCTTTGGGCCAGATTGTATTGATTTTAGTTACTATTGTATATATATTTTTATGGTGTCATTTATCATAAAATCATATTATATTTTTGTGTATTTTAAAAAGTAAAAATGGATTCATATTTGCGCGACTTTGAGATAGATACTATTAATACTTTTATATTAGAAAAATATCATGAATGTAATACAGTTTTAGAAGTGAATAAGGTAAATCATAATTTCACGATTTTTCATAACAATATACGGAGTCTACGTAAAAATTTTGATGAATTTAAAATATTATTGCAAAAAGGTAAGTTTGATTTTGATTGTTTAGTGTTAACTGAAACCTGGTACCTAACAGACCCGAACTTTTACGATATGCCTGGATATAATTTAATATACAATCAAGGGCAACACAATCAAAATGATGGGACAATAATGTATATTAAAAATATTTTTTCATTCAAACATTCTATAATAACTAAAGGAACTATAAACTTCCTAAAAGCAGAAATTGGTAACGAAAATATATTAATTACTGCTTGTTATCGATCACCATCATCTAACGCTGATGATTTCTTACAAATTTTACAAGAATATTTTGAAGAAAATCAGTCAAAAAAATACGAATACAGCATTTTTCTTGGAGATATAAATATAAACATTTTAGAAAATAATTACAATAAAACAGAGTACTTGAATATACTAAATGAATTTGGATACATATCAATTATAAACAAACCTACTAGACAAAAAAGTTGTATAGACCACATTTTCCTTAAACCAAAAAAATATGAGTCGATTGATATGACCATCCCAATAATATTTAAATCAAACATTACCGATCATGATTCAATTATTCTGTAAGTCGTTTTTGAGGATGAAAGAAAAAAATCAATTATCACAAAATATAAAGAATTCATAGATTACCCTAAACTTATAGAATTATTTAAGAACAATTCGTGGGACTCCATTTTCACACTAGAGGACCCAAATAATGCAGCAAATAATTTTATTACGGAAATTAAAACAATGATAAAATATTGCACTACAAAAAAAATATGTACACGAAAAAACACTAGCTTTGCACCGTGGCTCACAAATAGCCTATTAAAGTTAATTAATAAAAAGAATAAAATGTATAAAAAAACGATTTTACATCCTGAAAATATTTTATTAAAAGACGAATATACGTCATTCAAAAATAAAATTACAAATGAATTAAAGAGAACTAAACAAAATTATTATAAAAAACAACTTGAAAAAAAATAAAAATAATTCAAAATATTTATGGAACACGGTACAAGGACTTTGCGGAAGGAAAACTAAAAAATGTAATATTGAAAAAATTATTAACGACACTGTAGTTTTATTAACTACTAACATGCAGATAGCTAACGAATTTAATAAACAATTTGTCAACTTTGGGAAAACACTTGCAGAAAACATTGAAAAAGACGCTAAGTATAAATGCAAATCAAACACTTTATCTAACTCAATGCTACTAACACCTACAAATCCTAAGGAAATATTTAATCTCATTAATGTTTTAAAAAATAATAAATCTCCAGGATCTGATGAAATTAAATCAGAGCTTTTAAAAAAAGTATCCTATCATATCTCAGATCCATTAGCTTACATAATAAATAAAAGTATTGAAAAGGGAATATGGCCTGATGCATTCAAAAGCTCTATTGTAATACCTGTTTATAAAAATGGAGATAAAACATCTGTTGGTAATTATAGACCAATATCATTGATTAGTCATCTGGCTAAAGTTTTTGAAAAACTTATAAAAAATAGGCTATCATCATTCATAAATCGATATAATCTTTTGTCAAATAAACAATATGGATTCAAAGAAAAGACCTCAACTGTGGACGCTATTTTAAATTTAACAAAAAATATATACAAATCGCTGGAAAATGGGAAACCTTGCTTATGCCTATTTATAGATTTAAGTAAGGCTAACCCTAGAAGATGTGGGGATCAGGGGAAACGTTCTAACTCTTTTTAAAAGTTATCTATGTACAAGAAACCAAGTTGTAAAAGTAGGGGATAACATAAGCGAAGAGGCATCTATTGAATATGGTGTACCACAGGCATCGAGAATTACTTACACACCCATTGGTAAAGAAATCATTCTCACAGAAAGCCTATTCATACATTGCCACTAAAATGTACAATACTATCCCCAAAACTACCAAAATGATACAAAACACAAGTACATTCAAAAAACACTTAAGAACATTTTTACAAAAGACTTCAAGATCCTTTTTTAATGCCTTAATAGATGAACTATATAAATAATTTTAATTGAATCCATTTTTAGCACTCTTTTACTAAATATGTATTATATTTTATTTTTTATTGTATACTTATTCTAGTTATTAGTGTAAATTTTAAATTGTAAATCTAATTTTAGCTATTAATATTACTATCATTATTATTATTTTTTATTATTATTCTTATTTTTTATTTTTATTAATTACTAATATTTTTAAATATAAATTTTAATCATATTTTCTATTATCGAAACAAGTACATCAGTACTTATCGATACTCTAACTTTATTTATATTTTGTATACACGTTTTTTTTTTCTTTATTTTATTGTACTCCATTTATAAATAAAGTTTCTATTATTATTTATGTTCTCATTCAGAAATGGCGCCAACTATAACCATTTAGTTTTGTATAAGTACGAAGTACGGAAAATAAAGTTGTAAAAATAAAATATTAAAATTAAATACTTAGGTATTAAAACAAAACAAAATAAATAAATAATCAATATAACATAGGAATTATGAATAACTGAGTGTGTAAATTTAATATATGCATGTAATAGTATTAACAATTAATTATAATAATAATTAGACCTAGGAATATATGCACTCAAAAAGTAGTTAAATATGCGCATATATATGCCGCAAAATACTTCAATATATGCGTAAAAAATTGAAAACTATTCAGAACATATGCAATAAGAGTAATTTGTTATTTGATCGAAATAGCTTATTAATATTTATTATTTGTTTTATTTTACAATACCCAATATAATACTTAATAATTATTTAATTAATAACTATTTTTATTTACAAATCAACATTATTATAAAACGAATGAACAATTAGATGTTTTTCTAAATTATCTGTATTAAATGATTGTCTCCTATCAGTAAGTATGTACTTGTACAAAGAAAAATTCCTTTCGACATCTACAGAAGTAATAGGTGCAAACTTAAATTTTCCTGAAATATCTGGATGAATAGTATTAATATCTTCAAAGTTACCAGAATAAATATTAGCAAGGTTTCTTAAAACAATAAATCCTTTATTTTTTAAAATTACATTTGAAAATTTATGAAAAATCGTCTTTCCAATATCGCCCTGGACATTTTTACACTCTGATTCAAACGTCTTAATTAAATTTACGGAAGTCACCAAAGGTAAATTTTTTTGTTCTAAATCTAATATAATTTTGGGTACAAATGCATAATTTTTTAGAAATACTAATTGCTTTGGTAATATGTGATTTTGAAACAACTTCTTTGTATTAGATATTCGCTTAGATGAATTATCAAAATCAAATATAATTTCATTAATTTTTTCATAATTATCTGCGTAAAAAAAGGCAGCTTTAAGCCAGGTACCCCACAGAGTGATCATAGGTTCCGGTAGCATCTGTAATTCAGGAAATTTTTCTTTGTGCAATTGAGTTCTTAGAGGAGCTTTAAGAAATATTTTTATTAAAGGAAAGTTAGACCTAATTTCTTCTGCAACTATGTTAAGGCCATGAGCCAGACATGTAACATGGATTAAGTTTTCATAAAACATTTTTAAATTTTGTGCGGCTTTTACCA
Source organism: Psylliodes chrysocephalus (assembly GCA_927349885.1). Lineage (NCBI taxonomy): Eukaryota > Metazoa > Arthropoda > Insecta > Coleoptera > Chrysomelidae > Psylliodes > Psylliodes chrysocephalus. The sequence goes on from OV651816.1 coordinate 18,900,303, forward strand.
TGTACGGGGCAGTATCGGATAACAGCAATAAACATTTTTCTGTTGGAACGGCTTCCGGAAGAAAAAAGGAAGACAATTCTGTCTGGATAAAACGAGTTATTGTCAACTTATTTGTTTTATCTAATTGCTTTGGAGCGATTAGATATGGACCAATTTGCATTTCTTTGCGTAATGAACCTATCATTAAATGGGCTATATATAGACCACACCACAAGAGTATGTTGTTTCATCCACAATAATGTAGAAATGGTTTCCAACGGTAATCTCACGAATTTTTTTACGAGTCTCAATGTACAAACTGTCAACACCACGTTTGCGTAATATACTTTGCTCTGGAATATTAAATTTACAGTATTTTTGCAAAAATGATCGGAGATTTGGATTATTTAATCGTATTAAAGGGATATTCGAAGTCAATAAAGCTTTGCATAAATATTCATTAAAAATAGCTTGTTCACTTCTAGACGATCCAGATTCTAAATATTGTTTCAAGGGAAATTTACTTTGTATGCGAGTGTCTTTAGATTTCTGCTTTGCTATATGTGAGAGTGTTTTCGCGTGTTGGTCGATTTGAAACTTTTTTTACATGGAATCTAAAACAAATAAATTCCTGTAGATGTTGAAGTTTTAATTAAATTAAATAAATGCATACGTTGTAAAGTTGCCCTACTTTTTTTTTTTAACTGTGAGTTGAAATAATATTTTACTGTCGTTTGATTTACCATTGTAAAAGGTCAAAATAAAATATAAAATAAAAAGTACTTACAATTTTAGAACATGTTTTACAAAACACCTGGTTATCACCTTCTACAACAAAATCTGAATAAGATTTTACCCACAACTCAATTAATTTTACCATTTTTCCCACTGGTTAACACAACACAACAATAAAGACTGAAATGAAGTTGAAAGTAAACAGTCATTTAGAAATTTGAAGATATTAATACAACTACCTGAAAGGATATTTAGCAAAATTTGTTGGTTTAAGGAGGGTGTTTATAATTTAGTCCTCTCAAGTACCTACACCATTAACCGTAATTTATTACAGGGAAAAGTTAATCATTCAAAATTTTAGGAAATCGACCTGTAAAGGCATTTCACAAGATATTATTTTGGTCCAAAACTCATAATTTTAATATGTCCAGCCAATTAGTACGTCAGATATATGCCAAAAAATTAACAAAATGTCAATATATGCATTCAATATCAAAAATTGTATATATATTATTAAGGTGCGCGTGCGTGTAATTTATTTATTGTTGTTATTATTTTTTTATAATTATTATTTTTAAGATTTACTGAAACTTACCAGTGTGTAGGATTGACTCTTGCAACATTCATGATCAAAGTTAAAAAAAAATAATGTCATTGGATAAAGTATTAAACAGAAGAAAATAAAACAAAAGGTAATTTTATTAAAAAAAAAATATTGTTAAAATAATGTACCCTGGGCGCCAGCAAAAGCTCGTACCTTGCAACACCTATTCAGTCTCAGTACGCACCATACACCTAATAACTTTATTGCTCCAAGCTAGCTATTAAAAATAATATTAATAATTTAAAATAACGATCCTCTTAGATCTGGTTGTGAGCCGAGTAGTCTTAATCCACAGGTGGGTTCCTTGAGCGTGAAGTTGCAGCATGTCATAAATATTAAATATGGTTGGAAATGGAGATCGGAGAGGTTATGTTGATATTTGTAGCGAAGATTTAAATAAATAAATGTATTTGTTCAGTTTTAAAAAGAAATTTATTTAAGAATTGTGTGATTAACTGTTTTTCTAACAGTGTACTGCATAAATATGAAGTGAATCACGTAAGTACTTAATTCAAGAAATGTTTTTTTTTTTTTTTACCAAATTGATTGCATCAAAGCCAAAAGAGTTAGTAGATAGAAAGTAAAGTATTATTGTTTTAAAAACTTGTTTGGTTTTAAGTCTGTAGATCAATAACATGCATGATTATTCTAAATTAGATATAAATAGAAATGAATAGGTAATATAGCCTAATTACAAAATAAATGTCAATGTTAATATGGGTCACTTTCGCATAAATTTAATTAGAATTCTGTTTGAATAAAGTTCGATTAGATTAGGTATGTTTATTTAACTTTTTTATATTTTTGTCTTATAGAAATAGTTCCTAGTTGTCAAGATTTATCGTAGCATTTTTTTTTTTATAGGATTTCCAAATTTGTGCAGAAGTACCTTATAAAATCCTATTGGATGAATTGTGATGTTCCAAACGAGGTAATGCTCCAGTTTTCACTTATATTATTGTGGGAATAATATGTAGGCAATCCAGTAATTGAAGTTTCAGCGGCAATTTTCAAAAATTCGACAGCAAATCTCCTGTCTTTACAGCTCCAATGTCAAAAAGTGTCAAAAAACCGGTAATACAGGAATCTTCCTTATCGACAGTTCGAAAAAAATCCTAGGTGTTTACTGGGCAGAAAATAAAAAGGAACTGACTCCATTTTTGGTGAAAATTGCTTTTAATAAAGTTTGATGTCACAGCCTACTAAGATGTAAGTTTTTCTAAATTTTCCTTCAAAATACATATATGAGGATGATTTATTATTTTTTTATAAACTTTTTCTCACTCTATTTTAAACACTTTCACTAGATAGTTTTTAGTTATAACAATTTTATTTTACAATATTTACAAAGATTTTCTAACTTATTCTTAAATTAAAGCTTTTGCATACACTTTTTTGTAAAACATTTCTTGAAATTATTGACCTAAAAAGTTACTTTATTTTATTATTTTTTTAATGGTATTTAGTTATTTTGAGATTCTAAATATTTGAAAATTGTTCTACAAACCATAATTAACATTATGTAAGCATTAATTCTCATCTACATGTTTTGATATTAAATATTTTTTTAGGATCAGAGATAGAGTCTACACTGACATCTTAATTTGTACCCAGCTATTAGGATTGGACTTCCCAAAGTGTGGATTGTGTCAGTAACTAATCCCAAAACTCCATTCTACAAGTTTCCAGTAAAATTATTGTCAAAAGAGTTTTATTTGTGATATTAAATTACATGTGAAGTCAAATTTTACATGTTGATGCTCAAAATTTGTAAGTATTATTAGTTCATATTCATTTATAATTTATTGTACACTGTTAGAAACCTATTATGCTTTCATAGCTTGAAATTAAATCAACATTGTTACATTATTTATTTATTTTTCTATAAATAATTTAACAGAAACCTTAATAAGTAATTTTAATTTGTTATTATTTTAACTTATGTACATTTCACAATTCTAAAATATTTTTGACCAAGGTATTGTCCGTTACAATATATACAACATATGCAAAATATGGTGTTTTGCATATATTCCTAGCTCTAATAATAAAACATAAACAACATAAGTATTATATTAATTGTAGTAAACATTGTAGGGTATTTAAAATCAGTGGCACACAAAAATAAACAATATTTTCAAACAATGTTGCCAAATTAAATTTACTTGATTTACATCTTATATCCCAAATACGCCTTTACTATACCAACTCATATATTCTAATTTAAAATTAAACAGGTAATTCAGATATATTGTTAAGTATCATCTACAAATAATACAATAATCATAAACCGTCAATGATGTAGATTGACAGTAAATATGTAGATATCTTGATTTTGTCTGTTTGTACCACATAAACAAATTATAAAATTATTTCAGCACCTATAACAAACATTTAACCGGAACCAAATAATCGTCAATTTTTTTATACATTCTCTTTCTATAGGCTTGACTCTTTGGTTTTCTTATCACGTGTCGTTTCTTAAAGAAATAAGTCATAGTTATTTCTAAGTGGAAGATTCGATGTCGCCATTAATTTTGTTCCATCCTAATATGGCGGCGATACTTTTACAAGGAATCAAAAGCTTCGCTTTATGGCGTGCGAGGGAAATAATATTTCCCAGTGATCGTTAAAAATGGGAAAAACGATTGTGAAAACTGTAATTATGAGTGAAATAGTCAATTCATAAATTTTAGCTTCAAATAAAAAAAGAAAAAATTTGTCAAAAGTACATATTAAATTGAAGTCCAATCTTCAAAAATTATTTTACTGAACAAACACAAAAAGTAAATTAAAACGACTTTATCATAAAATCAATCACAACAAACTACTGTCGAACTTGGATCACCTTAAAAATGAAAATTAAAGTAAAATCAAGCTCACTTTACTTATGGAGATTAAGAGGTATCTGTATTGGCAAAATTAAGTCAAAAACTCGTAAGTTACGTTCAAATAACCTAACCTAACTGGCTACAAATGTATCCACAGTGTAATTCGCAGAATTCCCATTGACAAGACTTAGCTGGATATTCAAAATCTACCCCAAATGGAACATTACTCTTATTTCGAGGGACAAAAACAACCACTATACATGGTGTGTACCACATATAATATCAAAGTACAATACTAGTCACAAAAACTTTTGCTAAACTATACAAAATATACGTCTCTGTACAATAGGTCCCAAAGATATCCTAGTCACAGTGACAGTATGCTGGAAAATTGGGATCTACACTAAAAAAATTCTAGGGAAAGAACTTTTGTTTCATGTGACACAAAATAATAGACAAAAAAAGATATATAATACAATTATTATTCAAATATCATAATAGACACAAAGATATATCTCCAAAATATACACATGTGCGAAATATCAGAACTTATTACGAACAACGTTAGACAGAAATCAGATTGTAACATAGGTTCAGAGACAAGCAAAAAATGTTTTTTTTTTCGAAAACGACGCGATATATATGAAAAATTTCTAAAGCTAAAAAAAATTACTCCATCTAAAAAAAATTACTCCATCTAAAAAAAATTAGAGAGATTGCGAAAACTCTACTTGATTATATTTTTGTGCAAAAAACTAACCGAGTTATCACTAGTAATACCACTAGAGGTCAAATTATTTCCGGAAATTTTTTCGAGCTCATGAATATTTTGAAAATTTCCCGAGTCGCAGACGAGGGAAATTTTCTAAAAATATTCATGAGCGAGAAAAAATTTCCTGATATTAATTTGACCTCGCGTGGTATTCGGTAAGAAAATTCCACGCCGAATTATGGTTGAAAATTAAATATTTTTAAAATTTATTTTTCGTTTCTCAACAATGCAAATTATTTTCTCCAAGTCACCAGTGAAAGATAAAAGGTGTTGTCGCCTTGATTGTTGAGTTGTCATAGTAACTAAGTGAGACCCTAACCTCGAATATAATTTCAGTTTTAAAGTTGTCAAGCGGCCCGACGTAAAAAAATGTTTCGCTGCAATTATTTAGGCCTTCAAATTGCTTATTTCTACTCATTGTAGTTGCATGGGAATACCATTTGAAAATAGAAAATAGTATATTCTTTAATTTTACGTAAGTTTTGAATAACTACAAGTGGTAGAAAATTGTTTTTCGGCGTTTTTATTAACATGCGTTATGAGCGCTTTAAAATGGTATGAAATTCATAACCAGCGTCAGCAAGCATCAATCGTAGGAGGCTGTGATCATTGTATTTTGACAGTTCAAAACATTAAATAACTCGCGTTTTGTTGCGATAAAGAATATTGCACAGCAACCAACAAAATTACCTATTTGTTTAAAAATGAATCGATTTGAAAATCATACGCTATGCAAAATATGCGTGAAATTGTCTGATGTAATGATCAATCATTGCACCATGACTTACTTACTCGGATTAATAGAGGATTGTGGCTCCAACTTGAAAAACGAAAATTTGTTCCGAATTGTCCAAGAATATTTGCACCTAAACTACGCAAAATTCAAAGTGCTGAATGGGAAAAAGGTGAATAAATTAGTGTCTAAATATTATATATATTTTATTAGCCATAGACACATAATTCAAAGCATCCAAAGTCCTGCATTTTCGCCATTAAGAAGAAAAGAAGTGGCCGAAGAATATAGAAAACACCTTAGCATTGTAACTAAAATGTATCAAAACTAAACCTATTATGTGAACAAATAAAAACCAGTCTGTCAAAAATGGTCTGTTATTGTAAACGTCAAAAAATTTCCAGTATAATTCGCTGTTGGGTACCCCACGAGAAAAAAAATTCCACTAAAATACCTCCGTTGCCATGGTGATCTGTCAAAAACACGTATTTTGATTGGTTCAAAATTACAGGTGTGGAATTATCATTAAAATATAAACAAATTTTAAAAATATTGTTTAAACAAAAGCGTTTTAACATATTTTTTTTGTCATAATATGACCAAAGTATTGCCAATCTGATCTTAAATTTTGATATTGATATCCTAATTATTTACGTCGTAAATACGATTTTGTTCGAAGCAATAACCAAACTAAAATTCGTATAGGTTCTATATTTTACAAATCAAATGTATTAACCAATTTCGTTAAACAATAAACCGTTGTATTTACGTGAGAACATTCATTTGCAAGAAACTCTTGAATTAATGAATTTTCAAATAAATGTTATTTCATTTCCAACAATTCTAGTCGATAAATTAATGAAAAAGAAAAAAAGCAATAAAAACAGAAGACAGCAAATGAAACTTTAAATTTTAATTGACAAAAGAAGAAGGGTTGAAGTACTGAATTCCATCCTTAACAATCTAGTCACCTCATTCCGGACAACTCATTTAACTTTGCCTTATCAAATTAACGTCCCTCACTTAGTGATGGGTTCTTAGGACGGGAGCTTGACGGAGAATAAGTATAGAATTAAATGGAAAATATTATTTGAGAACTAGGTATAGATTATTTGAAAATGCAAGATAGCACAGTTTTTGGCAAAGGTCTCTATATACAGGATTGTTCAAAGCAGAAAAAAAAGAAAATATTGATACCATCTTATCTGAATTTTTACTAGATTTTAGTATGACTATCTCGAAAAAATTCGAATACAATACATCATAAAATGAATTAACCAATAATTCTATACCTCAGTGATGGGGAACACAAAATTAACATAAAAAGTAGACTATCAAAATTAAGTAACCACATTTATTTTTATAAAAATAGTATAGTAGATATTAAGTTAGGATATTTCTTCAAAATTTAGTAATAACACATAACCAAATTTATATGATATACTAAAAAAAATCTTTGCAAAAAACCTTTTCTCATAAAATGCTCATATTAATATAAATATAGAGTTACATACCTAAATAAATAAGTCGTTTTTTTTTTCGATAAGGAGTCATCATCATCAGTTTCCTTACTTCCCACATAAATAATAATTGGTTCTATTGCCTTCTCTATTAACATATCAAGTTTTCAGAATTTCTCTTTCTCTGCTATGACATGTCTTATAGTGTTTTGCCAATTTTCCATTGAAATTTTTGATATGGAGTCACAAAATAAATAACAAACATCTTAACGTTTAACTGTATTATTTCTCATGACATATCGCTTCATTTGTGCCTAGATTAGTTCAGTGGGGTTAAGTTTTCAGTGATAAGGTGGTAATCGCAACACTTGTTGTAATTACTCTTCTGCAACTATTTCTTTGGTTATTACACAATCGAAGAGTTCTTGCTTTTACCATTTGATTTTGGCATTGTCCATAACTATTACATTATTGGTCGGTAAAAAATCTATCATTTGACTGAAAAATTCCTCAAAAACATCAGCAGTCATTTCTTAATGGTAGACTTTCATAGAAGTTGAAACAAATTCTAACAAGCTAACAGGCTAACATCATATACTTTATCTCCTCCAATATGAGTGATAATTTAACGGCGACCTTTACCATTTGGAAATTTTAAGTCAGTAGAGAATTACTGACGATCATTTATAACCTGTTTATCTTGCCAAACTTTTTATACAAAGTGTCCTTCATTTATCCATGTTTTATCCAATTAAAAAATATTTTTGTATTCTCTTTATTTTCTAATTTCCCTTAAATGTTGCCTTCTCCAATCAATAATTTTATGTTTCTCTATGAGCGCAAATTTTCTACCGTACTTCTCCCAAACGAAGTCTAATTTATGTTAAGTTTTCCACAATTTGTCTAGTTTAATGTTTGGCAAAATTACGTCTCCATTAATTTTCACTAAGTTTATCTAAAGTATGTATCTTTGTCTGTAAATAAAACGAATTCACTTTTCTTCGGATCAGTTATTTCATAGTACCGTCTATTTAAATGAATTTTCTCCTAGTTGACGTTTTAGGTGCTACTGAAATACTTCCATCCTCTAGTTGCTTCATAAGTCTATAAATGGTCGCTTCTCCAACTTCGGTCATATTTGATCACTCAGAAACTATACTCCGAACAGTACTATTGAAATTTTTATTTTCATTTCAAGAGCGTCATGTACATTAAAGTCTAAAGTTTTTATATTCACAGCTAAATTGCACTTTAATTTCATAGGAGTATATTTAGACGTGTGTACCATTTTGATTACACAAATTCACTTGATCAATATCGCTTTTTATCGCCTATTTTTACAGAACTAACAATCCTGCGTGTTAAAATCACAGCACTATACAAACAGAAATGTAATTCCTTACTAAACTAATTTACAATATGCGTAACACTTCCTGCCGATTAGAAATTTTAATCCTTTAGTCCAATACATATAAGCATAGTACGTCGTTTGACATTTTTTAGAGAATTTTGATCACGCACTAGCACTAGATATCATATTGAGCCAACATACTTCAATATGGGCAGCACGTATATTGCAACGAATTGGCACGTTTGCAGTTAATTATCACCAGCTTAAACCGGAAGTAATAATTGAACCCAAATCCGAATGAGATGTAACACTATCAAGTGGATAGTCGTTTATTGTATATTGCAAGCGAGGATTGTTTGTACCCATATGCAAAAATACACATTCACTTAAGGTTTGTTCTAACATAAACCGTCGGAATTGGAATTCTCCGCAGTCTAAAATTCGTGTTTCAAACCTGTGCGAAAAAATAGTGCTTCCACATAACTAAAACTAATCACAAACCGATTTGTGTACTGTCAGAACAATTCCTGGGTCTGAATAGGAACGAATTCTTAAGACATGCACATAGCCGCAATAAACTGAAAACTTTGTGATAGTATTTATATTATTTGTATCTATTGTTTCTGCCAGCTTTGATTTGTATACGTCAATCGAGTTTAGTCTTCATAATTGATTATCTTTTATTTTATTTTGTGGTTTATTGTTATAATAGTGAGTCTGATAAGTTTATTAAAAATGTGTCGTGGACTAGTTCATATATGAGTCCAAGATCGTTGTTGAAACAAACCTCATTATTCAAGGGTAGTAGCTAGTCGTTGCACCATTTTTCAATAGAATTGACGTCACTTTGTAAAAAGTTATATTTCAGCAATGGGTTGGCATACATTTTGGTGAAGGCCGCATAAAAAGATTTAGTGGTGGTAATATCTACCCCGATGTACTTCACGGGTGATCTGTTCACCGGAGGAATATGCCTATGGAACTTTGACACTAAAATATCTATTGTGAAGATAATTTTTATCAATTTGTTCAGATTGTCTCGAATACCAAAGCCATCAGGTTGGTTACGGTAGATTTTCAGGTAAATCCATTGGATATAATCTGAAGTTCCGTTAGAAATTATATTATCTTTTCGGATAGCCAGGCAGTCCACGAGGCCCTGAGAACCAACTGAGTTGACTTAAAGCTGGGTTGGAACTATACAAATACCCTTGAGTGTCTCGGTGCTCGGAACTGAGTTACTTTAATCTAGGTTCCGGGAGACATCGATGTAGAGGGCAATGAAAAAGCCCACGCGCTCGCTATAGTGGAGTGCTTCTGCGTTTTGACTTCGAACTTTTGCTGCAGTGAACATATTTATATGGTTCAAGTGGAATTTTGTTCTTTATAGCATAACTTGCAAAGTTTACCAAATGTTTTTTTGTGGTTTTAATTTTTTAATTATTTAAACCAAAAAAAATATCAAAAATATAATAGTAGATGACATTATAAGAATGTAATTTTAATAAAATCCAAAAAACAAGCGAATACTCATAAATTTAGCTATTGAATGCACTGAGTTCTATTTAATTAATTTAAATATTTCTTTTAAAATGATAATTTTTTTCTAATGTGCCAATGTGCTATATATGACATATAGCAACCACTGCCTGACATGTCAAATGTTCCAATTGTAGGAAAGGGTACAAATGGATGACAATAATTAAAAAAAAGAGGGAAAAATACTAAAAAAAAATAAAATTTATTAGTAAACATTGTTTAACAAATATATTTATATTTTCTATATATACAGTATAAACATACGGTATACCAATTTAAAAACTTATAATAGGCTATATCCCCCAAACGAAAGATATCAAAAAATGCTTAAAGCCGTTTCTAGGATAGGAAGGGGGAACTAAAATGACATTAAAGAGAACTCACAAATTTTCCTTTTAGGACAAGCTTCACAATTATTGATTTATCCTGTAAAATTATTATTTATACCATTTTATAGCATTTTTTATGGTCTTTTCAATAATATACCACAACTAGGGGTTTGCTAGTTACACTTTTTTAGTTGGGGTAGGTGGGGCCTAAGGAGTTGAGGGGGGTAAGTTATCTTTTTTAACACGCTTATATTAGCTTCACCTGTATGTATGTTTGTAACTCTCCTTTGGACTCAAGTGGCTTATTACTGTCAGTATATCCCGTTAAGTCAAGTTGATTCGTGAAACATATTTTTTTTTCAGCAATTTTTTTTTTAATAATTGAACAAAAAATTAAAAAATAAATATATTTAAAAAAAAAAACTAAAAAACACGCTTTTATAATACATCGAACTAAAAAGTGAAAAATAAATATAGTTTAAATAAACTAAAAAACACGCTTTTAGAGCATATGAAACTAAAAAGTTAAAAATAATTTTTCAAATAAGCTTAAAACAATAATAAATGAAAAATACTAGTATTATTGTGAAAAAAGCGTGGGGCACTTTGTCCATATTTCTTGTACATCGAGCGCCCGACGCTTTTTTCACAATAATACTGGTATATTCCATTTATTATTGTTTTAAGCTTATTTCAAAAATTATTTTTAACTTTTTAGCTTCATATGCTCTAAAAGCGTGTTTTTTTTAGTTTTTTTAAACTATATTTATTGTCATTTTTAACCGACTTCATAAAAGGTTATCAATTCGTCGCAATATTTTTTTTTTTTTTTTTTTTTTTTAATGTATGTTCAGCGATAATTCTTTAACACAGTGTCCGATTTCATAGATTCTTATTTTGTTAGAAAGGGGTACTTCAGGGGTGGTCCCATATACAGTTGGTCAAAATCTAATAATTGAGTCCATGAGAAAATCCTCAAACTCTTCATTCTTTATGTATGTTTAGCGATAATTCTTTACCACCTTGACCTATTTATATGTTTTTTTTTTGCTAGTAAGGGGGTACCTCAGGGGTGGTCCCATATAAATTTGATTAAGATGTGGTGATGGAATCTGCACGTTTTTAAAGTCGATTTTTTTAATTTCTAATACTTGTAATTCCTTCTTCTTATCCTAGAAACAGTTTTAAGCATTTTTTGATATCATCTTTCGTTTGTGAGATATTGTAAGTTTTTAAATTATCACACCGTAGGTATATATTTAAAATAGTAAAAAAAAAATATTTTAGCATGAACATTTATTACAGAACTTTTTAAATATTCAATAATAGAAACCACCTTAGTTAGGGTTTTCTAGTGTTCCAAAAATCTGACTAAAAGAAACTATTGAAACATTCTTTTTTAAGCCATAATACTACTGTCATCCCCAATAATCATTTGAATTGTCTCCTACAAAATTAACCAATACAAAATCACCAATTTTTAGTTCGTTAATGTACTTTATCTTCTTCAATATTCCAGGTTCCGATTCTTCAAATTTCACATTTTCATCATCTTCACCGGACTCGTCTAATACTAATTTCTTCAGATTTTTATTTTTATTTTCTTGTAATTTATTTTTACTTTCTCTTTTTTCTTCCCTTTAAATTTTGCTGTTGTCTTTTCCCTTTTCTTTCATTTCTTTTTTAGAATCTTTTTCTGTTGTATTACTGCAATGGTTTTCAAGTTATAACTGAAGGTAAGGAGTTTGTATTTTTTTCTCTAGATCTTCTTTTTATAGTGTTGAATGAACTAGGTACAATATCAGCCATTACATTGGCAGATGCTTCGTAAGTTATGGAGTTATAATTTACAAGATGTTGCTTTTCTGGAGTTACTAATATATTTCAAATACTACGAGCCCTAACAACTGTATGTTCGGACGACGTAAGACAATTAAAAAAATATATTTATGTTTATTTTAAACATTTTTTTTTTTCGATTTACCTGAGTGAAAAATCAAGTCACATACTCTTTACTTAACATAAAATCTGATCGTAAGGAAATACTTTTTTATTTTGTATAAACTACATAACATAGTTACAGAATTTGATCAAATTTGCCGAAAAATTAATATTCAGACACTAATATTTATTGGCTTTGAAATCAGTAATATGCATGCATTTATGCATTTACTGATAAATTAAGTGTGCTTTGGTCAATAGCTGCCAGTTAAAGGTTTATCTGTCAAATTTTGATATAAATTTTTAAGAAAATGGCGCGTGGAGTTACGACAAACAAAAAAATACGAGAAATTATAATTTCTCAGTACCACAGAGGTAAATCAATGCAAAAAATTTTGAATAATTTAAATATTGCAAAATCAACGATCAGGGATATTATTTAAAAAAATGGAGAGACAGCTAGTATTGACGTTCGTGGTAAAAGTCCATGCCGACCGCGTACTATCACAGAAAGAGAACGCCGTGTTCTGGTAAAGATATGCAAAATCAACAGAAGGGTTACTCTACGACAAATACAAGCCCAATGGAATCATGAAGCAAAATTAAATGTTTCTAGGGAATGTTGTAGAGAATGAATGCATAAGTCTGGTTATAGTTTTTATAAAGTAAGTTTGTAATTTTTCGTTTTAATACACAAACATTAATAATGCTCTGTTACACACATTCCTTATAGGCGAAGAAAAAGCCATTACAGACAGCTATTCAAATGAAAAAAATGTTTGGATTGGGCAAAATCCAAAATATCCTGGACAACGGAAATGTGGAGTAATGTCATCTTCAGCGATGAATCGAATTTTGATGTATGCATTGGGGATTTTCGAAAAAGGGTAATTCGTACAAAATCCGAAGCTTTTTATAAAGTCTGCTTAAAGCGCGCTGTAAAATTTTCCAAGGAGATTATGATATAGGGATGTATGAGTTATATGTTGGTACTGTAAATACAGGAAAGTATCAACAAATTTTATCAAGAAGCTTAATTCCAACAACAGAACTATATTTTTGAAATGATGTTTTACCTTTCAACAAAACAGTGCACCCTGCCATACGGCGAAAACAACGAAAAAGTGGTTTTGTGACCATAATATAAAAGTTTTATCGTGGCTTTCGAGTAGTCCCGACTTGAATGTCATTGAAACATTATGGCATCAGATGAAGAAATCTATGCATAACGATCCTCAGCGTACCGTTCCCGCATTAAAGGAAAAAAATCACAAATTTGGAACTCTTTCACCTCCGAATATTGTAAGACTTTAGTAGATTCCATGCCACGACGTATTCAAGCCATTATTACCAAAAAAGGTGATGTTAACTCGTATTAAAGTTGGATTTAAGCTATAAAATTCAAGTTTGTCCAAATATTTATTTGTCGGCAAATTTGATCAAATTTCGTTACTTTGTTATGTTGTTTATAAAAAAAGTATTTCTTTACGATCAGATTTTATGTTAAGTAAATAAAGAGTATGTGACTTGATTTTTCACTCAGGAAAATCAGAAAAAATTGTTTAAAATATATATCAATATATTTTTTTAATTTTCTTACATCGTCCGAACATATAGTTGTTAGGGCTCGTAGAAGCATTATCTGTCACCCTGGTCATTATTTTTTCACTGTGATCTCTTTTTCTTTCACATCCTTTCCTTTTTTTTTTCTTTTTTTTTTCTTTTCTTTTTCTTTTGATTATCTGCTTCAAATTTCCCTTTTGCATATGAATTTTCATATTTTCTTGTTCAGTGTTCTAATTTTCTTGTTAGTATTTTTTGCTTTCTCATTTCCCAGTTTAATATTTTTACTTTCAATAAACTTGGTCACCGCCACCTATACTCACTTTCAGTAAATAACACCTTTGTTAGTACACTATTTATCCGCTAAATTTAAAATTTACAGTTTACTACATTGATTCGTTAAAAATCTAGATAGATGTCTTGAGAGTCTGATAATTTTTACTTTTTACTTTTATTAATTGACGTTATATCCTTAAAAATATTTTAAACTGTTTGTGCTGGTAAAAACTATTTTGTGTTGTTTAGTTAATAATTGTCTTATATGTGTTTTAATTAATTTATTCAAATAGACATCTCGCGGTTTAACCTAACCTACAATATTTAAAAAAAAAATACTATTGTATTACATATGACTTTTTTAACTCGTTTTGTTAAACTTTATGTAGAGCTTCCTTTATGGAAATAGTCAAGGTGAGTCAAGGTTATTGTTTAACTTCTTTTGTGTTTTTTCTGTTATTTTGTATATGTTAAAGTCCGTTCATGATTTTATAATTGTTTTTTATTACAACTGACTCCTTGATATTCCATTTAGGTGTGCCTGATGATGAAGTGACAGCTTCGAAACCGGTCGCCAATTAAATTGACTTGTGAGAAATAAAGGACCTTTTCTTTAACCCCTTACACTTAATCCCTACTACTCACATATGGCTACCCTCACTCCAAAAAGAACTTTTTGTATATATTAGTAGCAAAATATTCCATTTTGAATTTGTAACCTGTATTCACTGCAGCTCATCTTCGAGGTTTTCATATTTTTAACGCCCTGCGCTTCAGTACTAAAGGAGGAACCGCATCTGAGTTCATAAGACCAGAACCACTCCTGGGCATTACAAAGGGTACTGCTAAAGGTATTATCTCAAAATAGATGAAGGTTGCAACACTTACGAATAAGAGAGATACGCCAAGGGTAACTCATTCGAAGGCGTTTATAATTAACCCTTTCACAAACTAATGAGATGACATTGTCATCTGGGTAACCACATGAGAAGGATATGTCTGCAACAAACGTCGGACTCTAGATTCTGCAGTGTAAAAGACAAATCTATTAAACTACACAAATAATTAAATGTTTATTTTACGTATGAAGTTTATTAATATTGAAATAACGTTACAAAAATAATAATTATTAAAACAAATGGAATAACACAGTCTTAACAAAGAAATAGACTGCATTTCTCAACGGTGTTCGATAATCTGCCCACCCAAATATTTGTCCCACTGATGTTGGGTTGTCTCTGCCCTGACCGCACGACCCTTTTCTCAACCGCTGAGTTTATGATGTTTTGGTTTCCCAGAAATCGTCTCGGGTTAAGGGACCATCCAAAAATAGATTACACTATATAGCTTATTTTATGTACCAGAACCGCTTTTTAAAGAACTATATTTCAGATCTTCTGATTCACCCGAATGGAACCTACCAACTTTAAACATGTCTCGCCTAATTCAACCATGGTGTAGCTTGTACGGTGAACTATAAATTAGATATAAGCTACAATAAATCCATGTGGGTCGCAGTGGAAGGCGATGAGCGCATCCCAGTCATTTTTAAACTAACCTAACCATGGTATGGTGTATTTGGTGTGGGGTAATAATGCAGTGCGGCGTAAAAGTAATATTATTCTTTCTCCTCGCGCTAATGCATCGAGAAAATAGTTTCGATGACTATAACGGTCTTTCCAATCCTATCTTCTAAAAGAAGTGTAGGATTTGGTGTGGCTTTAAGTTAGGTCGATCACCCTCTTCTATTTGGTATGCTCCTAAGTATAGTGTCCTTGGATTTTGATGTGCTAAACATTTTGTCAGAATGTGAGTGGAGGTTTCTACTACTCTCAGTTTACAAATATGTCCTTTGAATCGGTAATGTTCGGTAAGGAGTATCTTAGCCTATCTTAGCACAAAAAATATATTTTAATTATCACTTATTTTACTGCCCAATTCTTTTTTAATCTTTCCTAATATTGTGTTACTGCTAATACCGCTGAACGGCTTAGGTCATACAAAGAATGTTTGAGCACCTTTCCTTGCGAGACTATCTGCGATCTCGTTATCTTTCACCTAAGTGAGAGTAACCTTATTTTTCTTGCCTTGCTTATTCAGTTTTTTCAAACATTTTTATACAATTTTTGAGATGATTACGGAAGATCTCAGCGTTTTGGCGGCAGCTTGGCTATCGGACATAATAATAATCTCTTGTCTGTGATAGTTTCTTGCTTTGTTGAACTGAATACATTTCTTAATTGCGTAAATTAACAATGACAATTTTCATGACATGAAGGGTCTAAATTATCGGCATATTTGAAAACAGGTATGACTGATGCTATTTTTCACTTACATGAAGGAGTCTACTAAGACGAACATGTGGTAAAAAAAGAAAATTTAACCCATCAAGACCGGATGAAGAGTGCTTTCTTTTTAGTTTCATTATGTGATTTTTGACAACTTCGAGGTAATCAATACATCGCTTAAGGCCACAACCATCAGCTTAACTTTTGTGTTAAACCTACTACTACATATATTTATATAGTTCTAGCTGAACGGATTGTAGAAGAACGTATGTTAGATAAATTTGTGTGTACTCAAAAGTCTGTTCGTTATATCAGTTGAGATTTTTGATATATTTAATAATAATCGTAATAATATATATAATGTTTCTCCTTTTTCTCCCATTTCATATAACTTGTTATTCGATAATTAATTATTAATTATTATCGATATTATCCCAAATTGCGGTAATAAACTGATACTTGATTAATAGATATTAATTATTGAGTAAAGTTACACTTAAGGTTACTTGGCAGATGATTAGCGAACTATAAACTGTAGCAGGCAGTGCGTTATTAATAATGCATTTCCTTGTACAACACCTGACATGTTTAAAAGTTAAAAATGTATATAATGCTCTATAACAGCAGAAATCAAGAAAATTTTAAGAAAGTATATTGTTTCAATATTTCAAAGAACTCTTAACTGAGTTAAAATCCTCATCTATTTGGATACATTTTTCTGATTTGACATAACTGTTATATGTAAAACATAATATTACTACCTCAGATTTGCAAAATTATATAATTACGAAAATTAGAAGGATAATAATATAAAAAATCGGAACATTCTTTTCATTTTAAATTAAAAATGTATTGGGAAAGTTTCAGACGAAAAATACCTTATGACGAATGTAAATACATTCCTGAAAGATGTTCTTTAAATTTCCTAACATTTACTTTTCATTGTCATTAAATTTGTGTTAAGGTTTAAGTTACTGATGTCATAACTGATGTCATATTTTATTTAGTTGGTCAGACATGGTAGATAGAGTGGAACGAATTTAGAATATTTTTATAAATTTTGAAATATTGTAACGCACTAGTACGGAATATTTTCCTTTGGGTTATATATGATGTCCCTGGAGTCTTGAAATTTTGATTCTTTATTTTTTTTCCATTACTATTATTCTTTTAATTTCCAAATATTGTAATAAGCTAGTACAAAATGTTGTCTTCAGAGGATAACAATGATATTCAGAGGTGTTCCTGTGGTCCAAAAATTTTGATTTTTATGGAATTTTTAAGCAGCTCTTCGATTGTCTTTAGTTTTGTATTAAACAAAAGACAACTCAAAAATCACTACGTAGACTAGCCATTTGTCGAGTTCCTCCACCCTCTGCACTTCACTCCACCCGTATTCTAAGTCTTAATTATTACTGACTTTTATTCAGTGTTGTATGAATACGACTCTCTTTTGGTGTTAACATAGGACATCTGTTGCATGGATTCATTTTTTGACTTTATGAACCTATCTCTGCTTTTGTGTGCACAAACTAGTATTGATGCTTTAGTTACCATTTTATAAATTTCCAATCAATGAGGTTTATAAAATCGTTAACATTCTTATTTACCTTTGATACATGTTATCTCTTTCAGAAACAAAAAACAATATCAAATTGAAATCTGTATGAGGGGATAACGCCCACTAATTCTGAAAAAAATATGATTAAAAATAGAAAAGAGTATAATATAGAATTTCAAGTATTATACGAGGTTGGATTGAAAACTTCGTGGCCTGACTAGGAAGAAAGCTATTAATTTTAGTTTTTATACATCAGTTGCATAGCTATGTCCTTTGGCAGTCACGGTGTAAAATTTTATTTTTCTATTGTTTAAGGTGAGGAGTTTATAAGACGTTAAGTTTTCGGAAGCCACGAACATTTTTGACATGGAGGAAATAAAGCATCGTGCTGTTATTAAGTAATTGCATAAAAAGAGCTTACCACAACAGCAAATTCATACGGACATGGTAGAGACGATTGGAGACTTCGCTCCCTCGTATTCCATTGTGAAAAAGTTAAATTTAAGCGTAGCAAAAACAGCACTGAAGATGACACCCGCAGTGGCAGGCCTTCAACGTCGACCACAGCAGAAAATATCAATAAAATTTGTAATCTGATTTAGAGTAACCGCAGAAGCAAAATCCATGAGATAGCTAAGACTTCTGGGTATTTCCTATGAGCGAGCAAAAACGTTATAGTGAAAGAATTAGGGTTTTCTAAGGTATCCTCAAAATGGGTACCCAAGTTGCTTTCAGTTGAACATAAACGCACTCGACTCACCCTTTCTTGTAATTGTTTGCAACTGTTTGAAAGTGATTCAGAGGAGTTTATTGACAGATTTGTAACTATCGACGAGACATGGGTACACCGTCATACACCGGAATCAAAGCAATTGAAAAGACCTGGATCTCCTACACTAAAGAAATCCAAACATGTTTTATCGGGAAACAAGGTTATGGCATCAATTTACTGGCTTGCTAAGGGTATTATCTTCATTGATTCTTTGGAAAAGGGAAAGACAATCAATTGTGAATACTATTGCACCTTACTGCAACGTTTACGCGAAGAAATTAAAATTAAAAGGCGCGGATTGCTGCGAAGAAAGGTGTTGTTTCATCAGGACAATGCCTGCGTTGACACATCTCCTGCATCAATGACTGAAATTAATTCGTGTGGGTTGAACTGTTGCCGCACCCGCCCTATTCCACTGATCTACATCGCTCGTTCTTTCACCAGTTTAGAAACCTGAAAACCTTTTTGGGGGGTCAGAAATTTTCTTCGGATGAAGACGTGACAAGTACTGGGATATTTTGCAGAACTGGAAGAATCATTTTTTTAAAGAGGTATAGAAGCATTACCGGAGAGGTGAAATAAATGGATCTCGCTCGAGGGGGATTACGTAGAAAAATAAAACAAGTTATCCAAATATTTTTACTTTCCTATCTGTATACAGATATAAGGAAAGTATAGGAATCATGATTTTTTTCGACCTCGAGTTTTCGACGGATTTTTACGTTTTGAGGTCCCCTGAATCCGTTTTGACTATTTTCGCGATGATGTTTGTGTGTGTGTGTGTGTGTGTGTGTGTGTGTGTGTGTGTGTGTGTGTGTGTGTGTGTGTGTGTGTGTGTGTGTGTGTGTGTGTGTGTGTGTGTGTGTGTGTGTGTGTGTGTGTGTGTGTGTGTGTGTGTGTGTGTGTCTGTGTGTGTGTGTGTGTGTGTGTCTGTGTGTGTGTGTGTGTCTGTATAACGCATAACTCATGAACCGATAGACGGAAAAACACCAAATTTCAAACTTAAGCTTTGTTCTAACATCTAATGAGCTGATTAGATTTTGGGCAAAGTCGGAACATCTGGGGGGGTACTTTATAGGTGGTCATTTTTATATTTTATGGAATATATCTGTTATTTACGTTTGGGGAAGAAAATTCTTCAAATGAAAGTTACTTCTTATTTTATTCTCTATAATTTTTGTTATATACAAAATTTTCCTAAAATGGTCCGTATTCGCGAAATTTGACAAAATGTAAAAAAATATTTTTTTTTATAAAAATTGTTCAAACAAAAGTTGTTTGTAATATAATTCTCTATAATTTTTATTCTATAGATAATTTCTCTAAAATGGACCGTATTCGAGATATTTGAGAAAATGTGTAAATTTCGAAATTTGAAGAAAACTCAAAAATGGATAAAGAAAAAACATTAAATTTTAAACTTAAGTTTTATTTCGGCCTGACGTGAAATGATTAGATTTTGGACAAAGTCGGAACATCTGGGGGGGTACTTTATGGGAGGCCGTTTTTATATTTTATGGAATATATCTGTTATTTATGTTTGAAGAAAAAAATTGTTCAAATAAAAGTTACTTCTAATATTATTATCTATAATTTTTGCTTTATGTAAAAATTTCCTGAAATGGTCCGTATTCGAAAAATTTGACAAAATGTGCAAAATTCTGATTTTTATGAAAATTGTTGAAATAAAAGTTGTTTGCGATATCGATCTCTATAATATTTGTTTATACATGATTTTTTTAAAATGGACCGTAATGGAAAAATTGTAGGAAAAGTGCCAAATTTAAATTTTTCAGTATTTTCATTTTCAATGAATATCTATAGAAAAATGTTTCGCGGTAGATGTATGTGGACAATGTATATATTTAGTTTATCCTCTAAACATTTATAGAGATGCTGCAATAGGTTGTACAAAATAACCGGAAAAAGCCTGTAATACCTAGATAGGAAAGTCATGTGTTGGACACATCAGATTTTTTCATTTTGTAGATTAGGCCACGAACTTTTCAATCCATCCTTATTTTAGTTTAATTATACCTCTGGATGTTATTTAATAAAGTTTGACTCGATTTAAAATTATTCTTCGTTTCCTTATTAGTGGCCTTCACCATCTAGTGTATTTGATCAGAGTATAATGGGTATTTTCACGTTCTAACGTTTTGCATATTAAAGACTTGCGTTCGATGAGAAATTAGATAAGTGAGAGCAATAAGGCTTGTTATTGCTATTGTTATTCTTACGTACTAACGTACTCGACAAAACCTTTTCCACGGTAACTACTTAGGTATTTTCTTATAAATTATGAGTTCTAAATTGAAATTTTGGTATAATTTAAGTTTTTAAATATTAAAAAAAATGTAGCTTTGGTTAT